>JWZT01002103.1:32759-80596 GCA_000827895.1 Thelohanellus kitauei
CCTGCCACGATATTATGACTCCCAGAGGTCGGGCTCGATTATGTTCACATTCCCTGGGTTGGTACAACAACCAGAAATATCTGCTTCTTATGGTTAAACAAATAAAAAACTGTTTTATTGATTCCAGAATTGAAATTTGTTGGTACGACGATCAGAGGGGCGCAAAAACGTTTATAAATGCAGGGAAAAATTAAAAATTAGACCAAATGGAAAATAATTTTCAAACTTCGTCTAACACATTAAGTTGTATTTTAGGGAGTGAACTACTTCCTCCGTGATTTTATCAAGCTTTGATGATATGCGACAGAAAAAGTAAATTTTGCTCTTCTCAGTCTATTGAGAAGATTTTTCAACTTTTAAGTAATTTTAAAAGACATGTTTGAGTTCATTCATCAAGAATGTGCTTGCATCGATTGATGGAATATTGTGATTTTAAGCACTTATTTATAGTCTATCCGTTTTTGATTGTTCGATACATGTTTATAAATAGGAAGTGACACAACTAAACGTTTTCATATTTAACTGATTCTACCCGAGATGCATGACCAAGGCTATATTTGAATATTTTTTATTGCGAAAAATTGGAAAAATCATCCAACACTTCGACTGAAGTGAAACCGATGCGTTGTTTGCCAATGACTTCTATTTTTACATCAATTTTCAAGGCAATACGTCACAACAAGGATCCCTGTTTCCAGTTAAATTCTAGTGAATCACAGTAACAAAGTCCACCCAACTGTAGATCCGGGATTCGAAGATATTTTTAAATGTAACTTTGGTCTAATCCACCATCATACACCAATCTAGCCCAAGATTGACTAAATATGCTTTGGTGAACTTGAAATGTCGATTT
Source organism: Thelohanellus kitauei (assembly GCA_000827895.1). Lineage (NCBI taxonomy): Eukaryota > Metazoa > Cnidaria > Myxozoa > Bivalvulida > Myxobolidae > Thelohanellus > Thelohanellus kitauei. The sequence continues at coordinate 33,613 of JWZT01002103.1, forward strand.
GTTTTTCATTGCGAATCATTTTATTTAAATGAAAAAATACTGTGAATATTATGAAACAAAGTGATTTTTTAGTATTCTACAGAGAAAAACCAAACGAACACTAAAAGTTTGACTGCTTAATTAAGAACCACTCCAAATTTACCCTTAAAATCAAGTTACCAAAAAATCAAGCCTTGATTTGCCAAATAATGAGCTGTGATACACCCAAAATAGCTAGTGTGTGAATTTACTGCAAGACGTCAAGCCTGCGGGATTTTAGGTGGTTAGAGTTCAATAAAACTTCCAACCAGCATTCTGGTCTCCTAATTTTTATCATCTACGAATCTATTCGACATTATTTTTAGTGTGTGCATTTTATTCGATAATTTTAAATCATATCGATAGAAAACATTTAAGATACTAAAATTAATCACAACAGTTGTACCTCGCACAAACAACTTAATTCGTTATAAAAAACAAGATTTGACATACATTTCCAAGAATTCTACAAATTCGTTTCACTCTATGCAAAAAAATCATGGACGTAAGAAAAAATATAGTAGAGTTACCTTAATGGTAAAGCAAGTGTAAAAACACTCAGTAAACAATGGAACTAAAACATCGATGAGCTTAAAGGTGTGGCATTGAGAGGATAAAATTATAGGGACCACAATGATGTCTACGTTATAATTGGGTATATATTGCTATTTTAGTTGTCTCAGCAATAAATTTCCTGTTCAAGCAGTTTCCGCAGATATAATGGAATCGATAGAGTGAAATTATTTTTTTTTCTGATTAGATCAACCTGTCTAGTTTTCAGATCTTACATCAAACGTTCATCAGTAGATGTCGGCTTTGCAGTAATGTGAGACTGAAAATCCAGTGTCAGCCGTATATCCACAAAAAATTAAACCATCATTTATGCAAAAAATAATAGAAATAGTGATGAAATGGAGATAAACTATTTTGCCAATTCCTGCCCCACACACCGCACCATAGCCTGGATCAAGGAGTTTGTATAAAACTTTTGATTATTTTCCAGGTAAGGAATTTAAATGTTTATTCATGTAACTACTGTACTCGGTCTATAAAAAACATCAATCACTGATTGGATTAAATTTTGATCGACAGTTTGTACAGCATTGAATATTAGGGTCAGTCGTTGAAAACTTGGCAATCTATGGGTAACAATTAATAACGAAGAGTTACCTGAAGTGGTCATCCAAATTGATGAGCTTACCACTGGAAAGAGACTGTACAACCGAGGTAGAAATCGGCGAAGCGGTATAAATAATCCGAGTGAGATATCTTTTATGCAACTATTTAAATGAAATTGAGATGAACCGTATTTATGAAAGATGAATCACTAGTCCGGGGATATTAGGGGTGGTAGAATTTTTCTCCCTGTGTATAGTACATAAAAAACGGGCGAAGTAAGAATATCCAAAGTAGAATGGAAGAATGTATCCACTCACATTCCCTTGATGGTTTCAAATTTTGAGCTCAGGAGTATGATTTTTAGCGGGTAGCTAATAGTCAAGTCAAATTTCAAGATAATGGTTCGTCAAACAAAACATGAAGCGTGAATTATCAATACTTAAACTTTTAATAAAGTTGCGTAGCGCATCTGAAAACTTTCATCACTTCAACGAAGAGGAGTATATATGGAGAAATAGCGTTGAGAGTATAATATGGGAACGCAACTCGAAAATTATTACTGGGTTTTGCGACCAATAACGGCACTTTTATTGTAATAAATTGTTGAACGTATAAAAGAACTGCATCGACGAAAATGGAAAAGTTCAATGTTCACCATGCATGTACCACATGAAAAATAGTTTCCTTTCTATCGAATATGTGCCTTAACTAACAAGCTATTCTTAGAGACGAAAGTTATGCCTTGCTGAAAATACAACTACATCAATTAATTTAACTGTTTTTCATTACTTCGTTTAATTTTCTGTTAAATTCCTTGTTGTGTCGCATTATTGGTCGACATAACCCACTTCTTTCGATGAAAAACCAGGTAATGGTAACTATTTTTCACGCTTACATGCATGCTGAATATTAAACTTTTTCGTTTTCATCATTGCAGCACTTTTTTACGTTCAACAATTTATTTCAATAAAGGTGCCGTTATTGGTCACAAAACCGATATTAAAGCATCTGAACAATATCAATTAAGAGCTTAAATCAATCCTTAATAAACGGTAGCAAATTATATTCGAAAAGTTGATTATTTATAGTTATTGTGAATATTGCTTTGGTTTTGCAGTAGAGGGCGACGTCCGAAAGGACCTGCTTTAAGTTTTAATAGACTTCGAGACAAATCTTTATAAAATAGTTTAAAAATATTACTAATTAACAACTTTTTGGAGTAAAAAACTTTTACTGATCTATAAGGTCATAGGTATGACACAGCTACCAATTTACGTAGTGAAATTTAATAAATTAACGCTTAGATTATTTTGTAAACTCTACTTTTTTGTAATATTAAGTTATCAGAGGTTGAAGTTATTTTCAGGGTTTGCTTTAGCAAATGCTTTCAATAAGAAAGGATGGGTTTAAGTTAGGAGTAGGTTTTTATATGTAAGCCTATAACGCCTTGTTTTGATGTAATGCGTTTTGGATGCCTTTTTCTACTAAAATAATATTCTTTAATTTCTTTCCCTAGAAAGAGTATATTTATAATGATCCTTAAAGTACTTTATGCATATACAGTTTATCGGCAAAGCCCCCACAACTTATATAATAGAAGCTTTACAGTACGAATGAATTTCAATGTTATTAGTGAAAATACTTAATTCACTTGTGTGATGATGTGTTTTATAAGTAAATTACAATATTTTTATTTTTTCGATTCTGTTTATAATTGGTGTCGCCAACTTAAATATTGTAAAACCAATTGAAAAAAATTACTAATACTCTCGTTTATGTGTGAAACAATACTTAATAAAATGCAATTTTCGCCACGCCAACAAAAGGTTCTCCCAGACATGCGCAATAGGTATAGCTTTGTTTCATTATTTTCAAGCTAACATGAGTGGTACTAGACCTAACAAACTGAAAAAAATCGATCGGCTCGTGGAAAGCGAATATGGGCAAAAAATAACACCTGTAACAAAAGTATAAAAAAGATTAATTTAGAGACGCAGATCGGGTCGGAAGAACGCAAAGATTCCAAATGAGAACCGAGAAAAGATAGTGGCGAAATTATTGGAAGGTTGTACTGTTCCTGAAATTGCCAAGTCGTTTAAATTAAACTATCAAACTGTGAATAGTATTCTAAAACAATACTCAAAAACGGGAAAAATTTTTAAATCGGAACGTGGAGGCGATAGGCACTCAAAACTTACTGTCCAAGCGAAAGAGAAATTGTTCACTTATGTGGATCGGGAATCTAATCTTACATTGAAACAGATTTCTTGTTGGGTAGAAAAAGAACTTGGCATTCGAATTTCGGCTAGTACTATTGGCAGGCTTATGTGTCGCTTCCAGTGGGATTTGAAGCAAATCACTTCAACGCTTAAAATAAAGAATTGTGAAAAAACGATTAAAGCCAGGGAAGATTATGTATATAGATATCAGGAATTGGAAGAATATTACGATGATAAAAACCTTATTTTTCTTGATATAGTGGAATTTATGGAAGTAATTAGACCAAGTAGAAAAAACACACGAAATAAATATGTCAAAGTTCCCGCTCCCGTTTGTAAAAATGTCTTTTTAGTGGTAGCAATGAACAAATATGGTATTCTGTACCACAAAATCCATGAACAAGCAGTAAACGGCGACGACTTTAAAGAATTACTAAGAAATTTGAACTCAATTTGTAACGAAAAAGATATTTTTACGGCCATACTCATAATGGATGACAAAATAATTCCTCGAAATTTGGATTTAGTGGAATATCCAGAAATGTCAATTAAGATTGAATATCTTCCACCATATTCTCCATTTTTTAATCCAGTTGCAAACGTGTTTTCACTATGGAAAAACAAGATAGCTCGTGATAACCCCAGCAGCGAAGTCCAGTTACGTGAATTGATGGTTGCTAAATTCGAAGAGATAACATCTGTTGATTGTGAAATTTTTTATCAAAAAATGTGGAATCATATTGGGAAATACTTGAATAGAGAAGAAATAAACGACTAGGTTCAAATTTTTGTTATTTTATTTAATGTTCAGGCGTTTTATTCATTAAATCAATGTTGTTCCTATAATTCCTCCTTTATCAGCTAACTTTCACAACTTTGCATCCACTTTCCCTAACTGTTTGATCAATTTTCAACTCAGTGATGTGTTCTCAAATTTCACAGTAATTTATACGATTTTTTAAAGAATTTTTAAAACTTAAAACTACTAGTGAAAATGAAAACAACTAGGTTTTAATCGACAGCCAATTGATAATGTCTCGTAAACAGATTTTCATCTGGGGGTACAAGTCCATTTAATTAGATGAAGTTACCTGGTTTTACATTTAAAAATGCACTAATTGAGCTGATAAATGGGTCTGTGAGAATTTTATAAATTAACTGAAATAACATATCAATAAATTATTATTACTTGCCTGTTTTTTCTTAATTCATGTTTATCGGAAAGATTTTTAGAGGAAAAACAGCACAATTGAGGATGAATGAGGCTTATGGAAGCTACATAAACAAATTTACTAAACAATAAAAATCAATCTGAGCTATTCTTTAATAACTGAGTTAATGAAGAAGATAGCGGGAGTGAATAACAATTTATTAAATGTTAAAAATCCATTTTTAAGTGCGATTTGTACTTTTTTAAATGTAAACCCCGGTAACCTCGTCTGGGCGTAATACCTTTTATCGCCATAAGGAAACCTATTTACGTAACGTATCCAATGGCTATTGATTAAAACCTAGCTGTTTTAATTTCCACTCTTATAATAAGTTTTTATTATTAAAGATATCCTAGAAATTACAGTGAATTTTCAGCCTCTCGCCACTGGTTGGAAACTTAGCTGAAAAAAACGCTCTATATCTAAAGGAGTGATCATGCTTTTATTCACTGAGGCAAGTATGTCATATTTTTCATGCTTGGCACTGTGGAAAAACTAATGGTAGTTGTAACGTGACTACCTAAGAATAGGTAAATCGGAAATCTATGTTCAATATTGGGCTGTATTGGCATTCGAAAGTTCTTCAGTCAACAGTTTTCGCACTCCGGGTATATGGATACTTCGAATAATATGATCATTCTCAACTGTCATCCTTCATTAAAATCTAGATGTTATTGTGTCTAATATTTTGGATTATGAAATATTCAAATATTTTAGTACTCATCATTCTTATGGATAAATAAAAGCGACTCTGTATTACAGTTTATCATACGTGTATACCGGGCTTTGCCTTCAATATCTCCCATCTTAGACTTCAATACTGCCCATCAATACTTTTTTTTTAAATGGGATCAAATGAAAGTTTACTAAGTTACATTATTTCCCGACTAAATTTACCGTAAGGCTCACTTACAAGGCCGATTTTTGATAAAAAAGTTGAATCACAAGAGATATTAGGTTTCAAAAATTATTTTAATTGCAAAGTAAATTAAACATGTTCTCTTTGGAATGCTTAGGGAGCAAAGCGTGTGGATTCGCGGGTCCACTAAGTGCTGTCTTTTGCTGTATTTTCCATGATGCTGAGGCAATAGCTAATTTCAACGATTTGGCATCTTAAATCACCATATTAGACTTTGTTATCGTCTTCCATCTCGAATAAAAAAAAACAGTTCGATTAGTGTCAGCCGTGGAGAATAAGGTGCCCAAAAACTATATGGTGACCATTCGATTCTTATTTATGAGAGCCTATTTGCAGGTTTGGCCATGGGAAACGTCCCATGGGATGGGACATCATTTTGTCTTTGTTAATACAACAGGACATGCTGATGTTCTTTGATCGAATCGACTTTTCTACTTTTGTTGGTTGGGTATTTCTTTGTGATCTGCCGTATATTGATTTCATAGAGATATTGACCTCAGTTTCATCCATGAATATGATTTAAGATCCACCGATGCTTATAAGGATAAGTAATTTCACGATATAGTCGAATCTCGTGGTTCACTCACGGCTGCGCGAAAATTAAAATGCGCACGTGTATAAAATAGATTCTTTTTTTTTTTAATCAATTGACAAATTTTCTCAGCAAAATTAATTGATTTTGTTTATATTTTACATAAAAGTGGATTTTACTCAGAGTTAAAGTTTTTTTAAAGAATGGAACTGGATAAAATTTACATTCAGTTTCGCTAATCATGATTTAATCAAGCATCATACTTTAATAATGTAAGACAAATGTGAATATGAAGGTTATAATTTCACGATAAGTGACTTCAAATAATATCGAATAAGAACTGGCCACAATAATAATAAATCAAATAACGTAAATAACGGAACTTAATGATCTCCGATATTTCTCAAACAAAACGAAATGGAATTCAGTTTCCCAATCTGAAGTCAGAGCCTAAAAACCAAAAATATAATCACATGTTTTTTAGGTCTATTTTATCCTTTGAAGTTTCAATTTTGTCCTTTCGTTTTTTTCATTTAGTTTCACAATTTAAATTTCACTCTAACTGGATAAAAACCAATCTTTTGTGTTATAAAATTGAAAATTTTTAGTAAGCCACCATCAGTTGAATTTTGTGTTTCGTTTTGTTAACATCTTTTGACGCGAAACATTATTTTTAAAAAATTATAGAATATTGAGGGCTGGTGTAGTTTTAGGGGAATTGTAATATATCTGATGTTATGGATTTTTCATAATTCACAAAATTCAGAATTTTTAAATTTGTAACACTCTACTTCCCAATGATGGAGAGGCTGTTTCTAGGGATGCGAATTTCGAATTCCCCACTTTTCAAATTTTGTTTGGGGTATTTTTCAGTTTTTTTGGTTTAACATTCGGGTCAGCAAATTTGGTGAATTTTCGATCGTGGTAAATTTTACTAATTTTTCAAAATTCTAGTGAAAGTGTCTTTTCTTTGGGTTAGAAACCTAAATTAATGTAAACTTTATTTTAGCGGAGTTTGCAATTTTCGAAAAGTCCGATATTTTAAATTCACCAATATTACAACATTTCCCATATGCTATAATTTTTAAAAATCAATTTTCCATTTCAAAAAATGTTTTTTAACAAAACGAAACACAAAATTCAGCGGATGGTGGCTTACTAAACATTTTCAATTTTTCCAACACAAAAGATTGGTTTTTATCCAGTTAAAGTGAAATTCAAATTATAAGTCTAAAAACTAAATGAATAAAAAGAAATGATGAAATCGAACTTTCAAAAGACGAAATATACCTGAAAAACCTGTACTTACATTATTGATTTTTAGGCTCTGACTTCAAATTAGGAAACTGAATTTCATTTCGTTCTATTAAAGAAATATCGTAGATCATTAAATTCTGTTATTTACGTTATTTGATTGATTACTATTGTGGCTAGTTATTGTTCGAAATTATTTAACACGCACTTTTCATGAAATAATAATCTTCATATTCACAGTTGTCTTTGGTTATTCAAGTATGATGCTTGATTAAATCATAATTGGCGAAACTGAATGTAAATTTTATCCAGTTTGTTCTTTAAAAAATGTCTAAACCGAGTTAAATCCACCTTGATATAAAATCCAAACAAAATCAACCCTTTTGGCTGAGATTTGTCTTTTTACTGATTTTATAAAATAAGAATCTATTTGTTACACACGCGCATTTCAATGTTGGCGCAACTGTGAGTGAACAGAAGAAAATATATCAACAAAAATCTAACCTGACTGACCAACAGTCAGTTTTCACAAAGCCTTTGTAAAATCTATAAATGCCACTTGTGAATCTTTAAAAATTTATCAGAAACTAGCAAAGAAGAAGAAAAACTTTCAATTGTGGGGAATTGTTAAAAGATGTATTTCTGAATTGAACAGATTGCTTATTTAAATAAATTTTAATCAAAGGTGAGATTATGTTAGAAATACAAAACTTAGGAGCTGTCTGATAACAATCTGAACAAGTAGGATACACAACATTTCACAAGATTTGCAAAAATAGTTAAACAATGATTTGGAGAAGTGTGAGTGGTTTTCCATATAATTTGATGAGTCTCCAGATATAACAGACACAACAGAGCTAGCGGTAATGGTTAGATTGATACTTAGTGATTTTAATGAAAAAGATCTGATGAAATTATAGCCAACGACGGGATGAGCAATGGAAGAGGATATTGAAAATACATTATTAAAAATCGAAAAATCGATCGATATATCTTTGCACAATGTGTCTGAGATAACCATTGAAGGACTGCGAGGATTTATTGTCAATGGAAATGGAAATATTTCCCAAAACAATAGACACATCCTTTCCGAACTTTATGTCTTACTATTGTATAATTCACCAGGAAGTTTTATCTTAGTAAGATACTCTCTTTTGGACAAGTCATGGAAGTAGTTATTGTTATAGTGATCCATATACGAACACCCCCTTTACATTACCATATTTTTAAAAACCTATTGGCAAAATTTAAGGAACGGGATCTCATACTACACAGTGAAATACGTCGGCTTAATAATGGCGAAAGTCTATCAAAATTTATCGATTTAAAATTTAAATTGACGAAATTAAAAGATATCTCAATTCTAAAAATAAAAATTTTGTTGAATTTACCAACTTTTCTTGGCTTGTGGACGTGGGTTTCAAAACTGAACTTATTAAAAAATAGAATCATTAAAACTTAGAGCTGCAGTGGAAAAACTTTCCATCGAGCGACACTGATATGATTTGTAAACTCATTTAAAGCCAGACTGATTTGAATGCTTATGAGATTCGCTAATGAAGAAACTTTTTCATTTTCGAAGTAATAACAAAATGGCAAACGAAACTGAAATTGACTTTTAATTATTTGGTGTCAGTCTTCAATCACTTGTGAACGAGTTGAAAAATGATTTCAACAGTTGTAAAATTATTGATTCCATGGTCCCCTTATGTCAATCCTTTTACTTGTCAACTAAATGTAACCATAATAGCTGCATGAATTGCAGAGATAATTCAAGTTAGGATAAAAGAAATGTAGTTAAAAATTTTTAAAATCGCGGTCATTAAATTCAATGTATCAGATGAAAACATGTGGAATATGGTTGGCAGAAGTAAATTTTCATTCTTTAAAACTGCATAATACAAAATAAAATCGATTTTTGATTCCATATATTTGTGTGAATCAACGTTTTCAAGCATGAATATCATAAAATCGAAATACAGATATCGACTGAGTGACGAGCATCTAAATAATATCTTGCCTGGGGGAATTTTGTCATACTTCCTAATTATCAAGTAATTTTGAATGAACTGTAGCAAAAATGACCACATAGGCTTGCGATATAATTTTGTAGTTTTAATATAAATTTTAACGTTTATTTGCGGTTAAAATTTTATTTGGTATATATTTTTCCTGTACATTATACTATTAAAAAAATGGCACATAACATTTATCTGAAAAAAAATAAATGGTGCCCGCTAGCTGATGAATATGATCGAATACGCTCTGAAGTGAAAAAAATTAGGCACCCCCTGCTCTAGAATATATAATTCATATATTATATCGTTTTGCCTGCTTCTTTGACTCTGTTTACATTCTACATCTAGTCTTATCTAGAAGACACTATCACAAAACTGTTATCAATTTCATAATTTTACTTATCATGTATTTTATATAAATGTAATCAAGAGAAACAGGTAGGGATCCAATAGAATGGGACAGAAACATATGTCACATGGCCAACCCTGCCAATTTGAAAAGTGAGAACACATTTTTTCATCAAAAAACAATTTAATTTACTGGTTATTCAATAAGAAGTAACGAATTAGAGCGAAATGGTGAATTCTTTGATATGTTAGCTGTATAACAGTTGTAAAATAAATTGGATTTATTAAAAAAGCTTTTTCAATTTCTCAAGTAACCTATAGGGCATTTGTAATAGTTAATGTTCAATCCATCATTCAAGAGACATCCGCCATGTATTACAATATAGGGGTCACCAATTAGTTTTTTGAAACATTATTCTCCACGTCTTAATCCAATCGAGCGGTTTTTTCTTCGGAGGGGATGACGATAACAAAGTCTATTATGGCTATTTATGATTCTAAATTTTTGCAATAAACTGATGTCAAAGCATAAAAGGCAAATATCACAACAATAGTGAACTTGGTGGATCCGAGAATCAACAAGATTTGCCACCCAAATGTTATAAAGATAACACTTTTAATTTACTTTATTTTATTAAAATAGTTTTTGAGACCTAATACCTCTTTTTTGAATTCATTTTTATTAAAAATAGGCCTTATGAGTGAGCCATACGTTACATTTGGTGAGGGAAATGGTGTCAAATAATTAAAATAACTATAATCCGTTTCATCCATCCAAAGAGCCCCAAATAGATGATAATGGGTAAAACAATTTTAATTGTTATAGTGGGTGTGTGCTATTTGGACTGGGGAAAGTTGAGCTAAAATCCATTTAAATTGAAAACTAAGTTATTTGTTATATTTTTATTTAATTGATATTCATCAATTACAGAATAAAAATGTGAAAAAGCAATTACACTCAAAAATCGTTCCATATGTAAATTAAGAGTATGCGAACATTGTGCACAAATCCATTTATATTTAAAACCAATTTGCTTACAATGATTTTTACAAAATTAATATCACAAAATTACCAAATAAAAACAACTTAACATATAAATCTGAAAATCGTTCCGTATAAAAGATAAGAAAAGCGATTTTTGCGCACTGGATAGTTTCTCTCAGATCCATTTACATTGAAAAATCATTTGTTTTGATGATATTTTTATTGAATCGATACCGATCAACAACCGAATAAAAACCTGGTTAAAAACTATGACGTAAAAATCGTTGAGTATGAAAATTACGATCTGCGACCGTTGCGCACAAGAAATATACACTGGGTATTTGGGTGCAAATCCCTTAGTGTTGAAAACTAATTTGTCTGTGGTGATATTAAATCTGTTGTAATTCGAGTTCGGCACAATCTGGTCGTTACAAAATATCGAAATTTCGACTTCTCCTGGAAAATGTAAATTGATTAAAATTTGAATATACAGTAAACTCCGTATAAGTACACACCGGATAAGCGCACACTCCGGTTAAGTGCACGGTTTTCCCCCTCCCGAGGCTGTGTACTTAACCAGAGTTGTCTGTATTCAGTTTTAATAAAGTTTATATAGATTTCAAAGCATTGAAGTTACCTTGAAATTATATTTTTACCACCATATTCACACCAACCCAATCCTATTGAGTCACTGTTTTCAAAATGGTAGCAAGTTATCAACACAAAAACTCCCGCCTCAAACTCTGCAGATTTATTGACCAATATAAACATTGCTTCAAGCCTTATTGAGCAGGAAGAGAGTCAAGGATATGTACGGCAGACTCTCCGATATTTGTCAAGGTCACTTCAAAGATTTAAATGTTAATTAAAATTACATCTTTGTACGTTTTCTTGTATGTGAATTTTATTTGAGAAATTTAACTCACTATTTTGCAAAAACCGGATTATGGTAAAATAGAACCTTCCCATTAACGAAATTGAATTACAAAGGGTGTAAGACCAAAAAATAGTTTTCTGGCGTGTTGGGTTCATCTCTGTATTCCAAATATTTTCGTCGAAATTTAATTGATCTAAAAGGTTCCACCTTATCGCTTAATTCTATTCTCCCCTTTTGCTCGAATAGTTGATTTTCAAAATATTGATCCGAAATGAAGCAAAGGATTAGACTTCCAGTGAACTTAGAAATAGAATTAAAATTCCAGCATATCGCTGGGTTATCACATTTACACCATTTTTTATCGAAAATAATAAAATGTAGCTTTAACACCACAGTCCTCAATATAAAAAAATTAATCCCAGTTTATAATCTGTTCCACGCACTTTTTCATACGGAACAATTGTCATATATTAATCAAGTAGTTTTTATTCTGTAATTAATTGTGATTTAAATCATTTCAATGACAATAAAATCACAAACAAATTAGTTTTCAATACTAAGGGATTTGAGCGCAAATTACCCATCTCATATTTCCAGTGCGCAAACTACCCAACGCATATTTCCTGTGCGCAAAGTTCTTATGTTCGTAATTTTCATACGAACCATGTTTACGTCATAACATTTAACCAGGTCTTTATTCGATTATTGATTGATATCAATTCAATAAAATATCATAACAGCGAACGTAGTTTTCAATATACAGGGATTTGATCGCAAATTTCCGAGCGTAAAATTCGCATATTTGTAACATTGATACTTCATGATTTCAAAGAGTATAATTTTAAGTAGTTTTTATTCGGTAATTTATTGTTATGCTTGTAAAGAAAATCATTCGTGCCAAATTAGTTTTCAATTTAAATGGATTTGTGCGCAATATTTACACATTCGTAATTACGTATATAGCGCTTTTTAAGTATAATTCTTTTACCAAGTTTTTATTCGGCAATTTACTGGCACTAACTAAAAAATATAATCAGGGAGAATATAATTTTTAAATATAAATGGATTTGAACGCAAATTATCTGAGATCAAAACTCGCATACTCGTTATAATATATAAATATACCGTACACACACCCGAGTACTAATATATGATTACTGTGATATGAAATAAAGTGTCGTTTTACGAGTTCTAACCTCAGAGACAGAACACATCATCTAACGGCGGATCGTTTGTATGAGGCTGAAGGGAGGAAAAGAGAGGGGCGGTACGGTTAATACATATGTCGTAAAAATTAAAACAAACAATGTTCACAAATACAGCAAGAAATGAAGCAAATAGCACAACACCGAGGACGGGTTGGAGATGATAGCGAGCTCCTCCACCAAGTCGAATGAACTAATTAAGTTGTAGTAATGGTCCAATTGGCTCGGCCATTTTGCTTTATCATCTGAAAAATTGCTCACATCTCAAAGCAAAGTTTGACTCAGATTTTTGCTCTTAGCTTGGAATCCTCATTATGTGGGGACTATTATTTCGAGCTATTACTGTATGATGCCGTTTTGATAACTTCAACAAAAGATCATTCAAAACATGCGCGACACATATCTTTATTTCATTATTTTCAAACTAACATGGGCGGTTCCGAACCAAACGAAGTCGACAAACAAGATTCACTGATGGAAAGCAAACTTGAGCAAGAAATAACACCTGTAAAAGAAGTATAAAAAAAATTAATTTAGAGACGCAGATCGGGTCGGAAGAACACAAAGATTTCAAATGAGAACCGAGAAAAGATAGTGGCGAAATCATTAGAAGGTTGTACTATTCCTGAAATTGTCAAGTCGTTTAAATTGAACTATCAAACTGTGAATAGTATTCTAAGACAATACTCAAAAACGGGAAAAATTTGTAAATCGCAACGTGGAGGTGATAGGCGCTCAAAACTTACTGTCCAGGCGAAAGAGAAATTGTTCACTTATGTGGATGGAGAATCTAATCTTACATTGAAACAGATTTCTGATTGGGTAGAAACAAACTTTGGAGTCCGAATTTCGCTTAGTGCTATTGACAGGCTATTGTGTCGCTTCCGGTGGGATTTGAAACAAATTACTTCAGCGCCTGAAAATAAGAATTGTGAAACAACGATTAAAGCCAGGAATGAGTATGTATCTAGATATCAGGAATTGGAAAAAGTTAACGATGATAAAAATTTTATTTTTCTTGATTTCGTGGAATTTTTGGAAACAATCAGACCAAGTAGGAAATACACACGAAATAAATATGTTAAAGTTCCCGCTCCCATTTGTGAAAATATCTTTTTAGTGGTAGCAATGAACAAGCATGGTATTTTATACCACAAAATCCATGAACAAGCAATGAATTGTGACAATTTTAAAGATTTACTGAGAAATTTAATAGCAATTTGTGCCGAAAAAGATATTCGTACACCCGTACTTATAATGGATGACACGAGAATTCCTCGTCATTGGGAATTGGTGGAAGATCCAGAAATGTCTATTAAGAGAGAATATCTTCCTCCTTATTCTCCATTTTTGGATCCAGTTGCAAACGTGTTTTCGCTGTGGAAAAACAAGGTAGCTAGTGTTAACCCCACCAACAAAGTCCATTTACGTGAATTGATGGTTGCTAAATTAGAAGAAATAACGTCTGGTGATTGTGAACTTTTTTATCAAAGAATGCGGGATCATTTTTTGAAATGTCTGAATCAAGAAGAAATAAACGAATAAGTTGAACTTAATTTTCACTTTATTTAATGTTAAGACTTTTTTGTATTCATTGAATGAATTTTAACCCTAACATATGTAAATAGGAGTGATCAAGCGTTTGTTGACTGAGGACAGCAGATCATATTTTGCATGGTTAAAATCATGGAAATACTAATGGTAACTGTAATATGTACGCACAAACAGCAGCAGATTAGAAGAGACCAACACCTACTTATATCAACACGTCATTTTCCTCTACTCAGTAAAACTTGAGACTTTTTCTTTCAGCCTTGTAGATCTTCTTAATTGTTCCTGAATAACCGTTTGCTTGGGTTCCTGCACAGTATTCGTTTGATCCCTTATTAATTCCACCTCCAACATTCGGTTATCGTTTGATGGGAAACGAGCCCTTAAATAGTTTTGGCGCCGGATCAACACTCCTTTTCCCGTCTTTATAAGCAATAATCTGCCGCCTATAAATCTAATAATTTCTCCCTTTACCCGTTACTTCGGGTTCTCGTACATCCTTATCAAAAGAAATTGGCTCTGTTTTAATCAGGAGATTGGATATTCAAACATCGAAATCTTTAAAATGTTTGCCTCCAACTTGAAACGCTTTTATCTCCAATGCATCAATTCTGAGGGGGTAGTACCACCATTGATCGGTGTTGAGCGGCATGAAATGAAGAAATCAAATAGAGCGTCATATATAGATCGTCTACCATCCATTGATCTAGAAATAGAATTTTTAAAGGTCTGAACAAACCTCTCGCCAGTCCATTCGATTCTGGATGATAGAGTGTGCTAAATACATGTTCGATTCCATAATAGATGCAAAAATTTCTGAAATGAGTTGACGCGAAATGTGGACCGTTATCTGAAACTAAGGTTTTTAAACCCCTCCGCCAGAGCAAAATTGGATTTTAAAGTGTGGACTGTGTCACTGGTTGAAAATCCATTCATTTTCACAACAAAACGAAAATGAGAATACGCGTCCACTGATATTAACCACATGAATCCTTTGAATGGCTCAGAAATTCAATATGGACTCTGTCGAATGGGTGAAATCCTTATTTGGCAATCTTGAGTATTTTGAATAAGAAACTAACCACATTTTCCAAGTCTCTATCTACACCTGGTCAAATACAATATCGTCGAGCAAATTGCTTCGCTCTTACTATACCCCAATGTCCCTTATGAATTTGATTCAGGATTTCTTTTTGCAAAGACTTTGGAATCAACACCCTTGGAAATCTAAGATTCATCGCTAGCACATCATCTTCACAGCTGATGTTATTCCGATGCTTGTAGAACCAAAAGATAGAGGAATTTTCATTCAATTTAGGCCAATCCCGGTTCATATTAAATAACAACTTCTGCAAGATTAGGTCCCTTTTCTGTTTAAAGACAAAATAATTAATTTGAGTATCTGTCATCGTTGTGGAGCTCACCTAATTATAATATTTCTGGTGCAATTCATCATCTGTCCCTATAGGCTGTGTAGAAAAGGCATCGACATTAGCATGTTGTTTTGTTGACCGAAAGTTATTTTATAATCGTATGGCATCAGTAGAAGATTCCATCTCTGAATTCTTTGGGACGCCAGGATCGGATATTTGTTTTTACAATCGAAGGGTGATGATATCCTTTTATTATCTGTTATTATCTAGAATGCTTTGCAGTACAGATACTGGTGAAACTTTTTTAGGTCATAAATGATTGCCAGACCTTCTCTCTCCATTTGGCTGTATTTTCTCTTTTGATCGACGAGGGTTTTCGATGCAGGCTATATTGGTCGTTCGGATCCATCAGGTAATCTGTGAAGCAGAAAAACTCCCAATCGGCTAAAATACAGAATAGTGCACCCTCTTCGGTATTTGCTGCTAACTATCGTTTTTTCAAAACATCTCCTTTATTATTGAACTAAATTCATTCTTTCTAGAATATTATATCATTACTTAGTGTCGGAGTCATTCTTTAAAATTTTTACCGACATTTTTTTTGGAATTTAAATATCGATAATATGGTTTAAAATTTTCCTTAAGTGCAAAAATAATACTTTTAATTGTAAATATGGTTTTTATCCTTTGAGAAATAGCAATTTGTAGGTATTTTATGAATTTACGTCTCAATACTTTGGAATCTACGCAACGGTGGGCACTTGTTGAATTTATAGTGAGCTAAAGCATAAATTCTGAGTTCAATCATTCTTGCATTACACATTATCTCAAATTGATATGCTAAGAAATCGATCTTACGCTGATTCTAAAATGAATGATAGAAAAAACTTATTAAATTAATCAGAATAACTACAAAAATTAACTAAACGAAAAAAAACTTCAACATAAACGCACCATTACCACAGATTTTAAAGACCAATACGGAATTTAAAGCGAATAAAAACGATAGTATAGTTTTGTAAAAATGAACCATACGAGCAAAAGCAATCCTAATGTAATTCAATCAACCCGCTTGCAAAATTATATGAATATTGAAGTAGTTTTTCTGAGAAAACGGTATTTTGCGATCAACACCCGAAGATGGTGCACTATTCTGTACTTTAGCCCTCCCATTCCTACCGATGAAGCATCTGTACTTAGAATCATAGGAAAATTCACTTCGTAATTGGAAAGGAGAGTTTTTTGGAAAGCCATCTCTTGATTTGATTGAAGGAATCATATTTCTCTTTCCCTCGTACAAATTTAACCGACTATCCTCTTAGAACATTCAATGGCTGACTTGTGGTAGCAAAGTTTGGAATAAAAATTTGCTTTGTCCAAAAAACATTATAGTTCAGAAAGGTTAGTCGGTCATGGAAATTGCCTCAACATTAAGTGGTGAAGGAAAAACACTCTGTTTGGACAGGATTTGTCCCGAGTAAACAACCTCCTCCCTGAAAAAACTCGCATTTCTCTTTCCTACATGATAGCCCACTATCCTGAAGTCTTTGGAGCACTGTGCTCGACCTATTCAAATTGTCCTTCATATTCGACACTGAAACTACGATTTCATCCAAGAAGACAACCCAACTTGGGATATTGAACAATAGAAATTCCATATAATGCCTCAAAAGAGCTGGAGCATTGGACTCTCCAAAATGTTGTCTCTTAGAGAAGTAATCCAAATGGCGTGTTGATCACGAGTAGACCTTTTGAATACTCATAAAACAATTGGGAGTAAACCTCATTCGTGTCGATTTTGATAAAAATTTTTGTATATTCCAGTCTTAAGAACAATTCGTCGATAGTTTGAATCGGGAAATTTTTCAGCATTTAACTGGAAATTGAGTCCAACTCGAAAATCTGCACAAATACGAAGACTCCCGTGGGATTGAGGTACAACTACGATTGGAAATGCCCATGGCTAATCTCAACAGGTTCCAGAATCTTATGATCAACTAATCGTGAATTTAGTTCGTCATTTGTTGATATAATCCAAATGGTAGCTTGTGTGATTTATTAAATGTTTGAGATGCACCTTCTTTGAGATGGAAACGAGCCTCAAAATTATTACACCTACCGACTCTTGATTCGTTCAGAAGAGGTTGGAACATTTAAATTAATTGCTCATTCTCGTTCCTTCCTAACAAAAGGCACCAAATGATTGCAGCCAAAAATCATATCAAGGTTAATACGAAAATCTTTGATTGTATCTATTCCCAGAATATATACACTGATTCGATAGCTAATTAGCATCAACCCACAACAGGCTGATTTACCTTCGGAGGATATTCTAGTCTTGACATAGCCCGGATTGGAGCCGGTATTCCACAGAAAGTCTTAATCTGGAGCCAAGAATCTTGACGAAGCTCCAATTCTAGAGTATTATAGACAGAAATTGATAATTGAGCATGAAACACCCATGTAAACTAAAAAATTTCTCTGGACCACATATGGTGACGGGAATACTAATAAAGTCACAGGAATTGATAAAGAGTTGGTTTACTCTCCCCTCCTTTAAACGAAGTGGAAATTTTTGTATGGGTTTTGCCTCGATGTTTTTTGATAAGCAGACATCCTGAATACGACTTAATTTCCCACATCTGTTATATCTTTTGGAATAATGAGGACAATTACTCCTTGAATGTAGAACTAAGCAATCTTTAAAGGATTTTAACTTAATTCTTTCATCGTTTTTCTGTTCAGCTAGTCTGTTGATTGAGCACGCTTCATCTGCCCTGTCGATAGCTTGCATCGTCGTAGAGGTTAACATCATCGACTCCCCAAAAAAGAAGCTTCTTGATCCAGTGTCAGATTGGTCTATGAAAGCAAGGCGATTGAATTTTTTTACGAGAAGTGCGAAGAATGATCGCGTCCCTAATGTTCTCGTCGAGCAGAGAGCATTTTCAATCCTCCTTCGTACACTAAAATTTATATCGCTTCCCAATATACTGTAGCTTCGAAACCCACTCCTTGTAAGATTGGTCGGGTTTTAACAAACAGCGACTGAATTCGATGCGGACATGAATGAAATGCACCTCCTTATCGCTGAAGTCCAAAAAGAGCTCCGTGATTTCCTGATAACTCAGATCCGTTTCAAATCCCGGATGGATTTTTCAAATGACTGCGAACGTTTCGCTCCCAACCCAAGACAGAAGCTGCAATTTCTTTTCCTCGTGATTCGTTACGCCACACAGAGAAAAATGCCGCTCTAACCTGGACAGATAGCATGGAAACATCTCCTTCGAGGAATTGAAAGATTCGAAGGCAGGAGGTGACGATAATTTGGAAATCATCCTAGCCAGGTCGCACATCGCCGCTGACATTTACTCCCCTTGACCCCGAATTAATGCCTCCGTTTTCTCCTGCTCTGCTTTAATAAGATTGCCAATTGATTTCGAAAAATCTTCTATCATCTAACCTCGTCGCCACTAATATTTACACACAAATAGCAGAAGATTAGAAGAGTAACATATTTATATTAACGAATGTCATACTGTACTGCGACTGCATAAGCATATGCAATAAGAGAGCAATCTTCAATGTTTCTTTATTATATATTAAACAGGTGGGCACTCAAAAGTTCTTCACTCCACAATTTTAGAACTATCGGCATTTGGATACTTCGAGAAATATGATCATTCTCATCCTTCATTTTAATTTACATATATCTGTATCGAATGTTTGACTAGAAAATCATCACTTCTTTTATTACCCAACATTTTTGTGGATAAATAAAAGCTGATCTATAGTACATTTTATCATACTTGTATAGTCGACTGTGTCATTCATTCCCTCAAGATCTCTAAATTACCCGTATCTATGAAAAAGTGTAACCATTTTCGCTCAATCAATCGCTTGGGAAGGTTTTTATAAAAATAAAAAGTGCTAATTTGTCTGAAGACTGAAAAATAACTATAATCGCTGTTAAACTTGAGCATATGTACCACGAATACGATTGTATCTTTTTCAGAATCTTATAAAGGCAAAAAATTGATTTAGAACTATCCACTAAGAATATAAACTTAAGGCTATATATGAAGAAATCTCATCCATAATTCATCATGGTGTTTAAGCCTATCCTGAAATTCAACGAGAAGGCCATCTATTAGAGGTTCGGTTCGCTTCATTTTCTTCTGGAAAATTTTTTATTATTGCATTATGGTGGTATTGTATATTTAAGTGCAGTTCAGATGTCATAGATTCTAATTACATGGTTTTCCCCTCAAGTTTATATTTTTTCGATTCAGTTTGGTTTTGCTGGAACTAATTTTTCTTAATTTAATTTTTAAGAATTATTTGGGATAGATTGATATAATAACGGTACACCAATTTCTATCGACGTAATTTCAGAAAATCAAGAAAACAATCTCAATCAAGATGAGAAGTGAGTTTTTTTGTAACAATAGATTTAACCCAGATGCTCCTTCAGTTGATCCCGCAGGATTTTCAAATAGAAATATAAGTAACGAACGGAGAGATTTAACACATTAATTTTCCTTATTATATGTTTTTATCGATTCAATTTGACGTTGTTAAAATTTAGGGTAAAATTTTTTTCGAAAATTAACAAACAATAAACTAAAGACTAATTATTTATTATTTTGTTCTATGAATATCATGTGATATCAACTTAAGGGCCATCTGCATTAAATCGATGGTTACAACAAAACTCACCTCTCGTCATGATTGAGATTGTTTTCCTGATTTTCTGAAATTTTTCTGATATAAATTGGTGTATTGCTTTTGTTTCAATCCATCTCGAATAATTCTTAAAAATTCAATTTCGAAAAATTAGTATCATTAAAATACCAACTTGAATCGAAAAAATACAAATTTGAAGGAAAACCCCTCTATACATGCCAGACGGACTTGGTTTATAAAAAGTGGGATGGATACTATACTATAGGAATGGGCAACTTCTATTGTCGGCGGGCCAGATATAGAAAAATGAAGTCCTCTGCGGGAAGCGATTAATAAATTAAAATCTTAATCCCGTATTTATAAAATTATGTTGCGATGGATAAATCATATTCAATGTAAAGTTTTAATACAGAGAACTAAATGATATTTAATGAATTTATATCACACTAATTATATTACTACTTGAGGCAAATATGCATTTTGGATTGATTAAAGTTGTCAATAAATTGATTAAATCTGGCTGCATATAAGGCCTAAAAAATTCTCAGAAAATATTGCACGTGAATATCAATTAGATTGGAATCCAGATTGTCTTGTTCATGATAGAAAATATTTGTTCGCACATATATGTTGGGTCAAGCAGAACAATTAGTTTCATGAACATCTTCTCAAGTGTGTAAATATGGACTCAATCAGATATGCATACAATTTTTCGAAGCTTTCAGATTAAAAGTTCCTTTCCGGGTAGAGTCCCATTGCAGATCAATTAGTTCGAACTTTAGAGTACATGGCGTATTTTCAAGGTCAGTTGTAATCGGTAATGACAATAATTCAAAATCAGCAGCAGGTTTTCTGAAATTTTTTTGAGAAAAATGAATACGGTTTAGTTTAATTGATGTGAATGCATTCATCAAATGACAGGGAAAGTAGTTGAAATGAAGGAACTCACCCTTTCCGTTGTGATATTAGGTATTATAATCTAAAATTGCTTCAATACAAAAAGCTTAAGATCTTATCGTTAATCTGACTCTTTGAAACTTCTTTCTCTGTATCGCAGAGACTTAACCAGCCTCGTAGAATGTGAAATTTTCGACACGTTCACCATCACAAAACGATTTTCTGTGGTTATAAATGTTATATGCGACAGAAAGTCCGGATTTATTAGCCCCTATCCGAGCTACTCTGGCTTTTCCGAATAAAGTTTGTCGCTTACAAGGTTTCTCTTCAGCTCCGACGTTAATATTTGCCATTATGCGTCTGGTTAATAATTGCCCAAGTCTGCATTTTTTGTTACGTAATTTCAGCTCATTTTGTACAATGTCAACACGGCAACACTTTCACTACCATACAAACATACTGCTTTCTTTTCAACAAGTGTAAAAAATTTCATATACATCAGATCTTTGTTAAATACGTGACACTCACTGTCAACATTACGTTTCTTTGCGAAATTCACGATATAATTTAGCTCTAAATTATAAAATTTAAACTAATCAACTGAAGAATAAATACCCATTTTATTTAGTCGTTAAAACTGAACTGGGAAAATGCATATTAAATTATCTGGCGACTGTGGCAGAATATGAACACGAGTGACATAACCATATAAAATAGGAAAGTGTTCGCGAGCCAGTCATAAACTCGCCACGGGCCGTATGTTACCCATCCCTGCTTTACTATATTGGGTTATTTTTTGATGTATGATGCCAAGTTTCATTTACTGATCATAGCTTTCTTGATACAGGTAATCCAACGGGTATCTAAAAAAACAGATTCAGAATTGCGAGTAACTCAACGGTCTTTCAGACAGAAAGTAACGGATTGGCCTTTAACTTCTTTAATTTATTTATACAATTCTTCACAGATAAATACAGCTGTATCTCGTATTCTCAAACTTACTTATTTCCTTTAATGCGTCCTTATGAGATGCACTATTTTATTAAATAATTGGACTTAGCTCTTGCCTTACAGTGCATGCAGTCAATTTTAAATATGGGATGGGGTGCTGACATTATTCTTGTGTTTTTTAATTGAATTTGAATGAAAAAATATTGAATTCGATAAATTAAACAATAAGTAACATTAAAGAATGGTTGTTCCTTCTCTAATACATGTTGAAATATAGGATTCCATGTGGTTTTAAATGATTTAGACAATTTTTAGGTGTGATCGATTCATTCGTTCCATTGATGGAATGAAATTGAGTGGTTTCATTCATTGGATGAACTATTTTTAGTGGAATTTCCAATGAGAAAATTTTTAATTGAATTAAAAAGCCGAGAAATATGAGGATGAAGATTTAGAAAATCCTAGTATTATATTTCCTAATCCGTACGCCGTTTTTTAAATCCTATTGATTTTTTTTCAAGTCAATGAATTACGGGTTCTTATGCACCTAAAAACACAGTAAATTTTTACAGCCATGTAAATTTTAGGATGTATTCAACAAGAAAAACTATTTTTTCATTTTAATTTACCTAATTTAAGGTTTTTATCCAAGTTTAATGAATAAACGCGAATTACTTCAACTCCGCCGACCGCGTCCCAAATTGGTTGCAAAGCACCACAAGTGGCTTCGATTTCCACAAAGACCTCTAATCATTATAAATCATTTCTTTGCGCAGTCGGGATCTGAGGAAACTATTCTATTTTGTTGGGTCAGCATTTTTCTCATTTCTGCCCCCAAAACCAACAGACCATCACCCTTAAGTTATGAATATCTGTTTGATTGTATTATCGTTTAATATGAAGAAAAACTGGGATTTAAAGACTTAAACAGCTACCTGTCATAAAAAACCATATCTCGAAGTTGATACGAATATTTGGTCCGAAGTTATCAAATTGTTCCTCAAGTATCTCCAAATATGATAATCAAAAGAATGTCTATAGCGTCACGTGTCAACCTAATACACCACAAACTATTCGTGTTTGGAGTTCGAAAACCTATTAATAAACAAGAATAATTTCTCAGCAAATAACACAATAGAGCAGTGGTTCTCAACCTTTTTTGGGCCGCCACCACTTTAATCCCCCTAATCCCCTTTTCAAAGCGCTGCGACCCCCTGTTAAATTTTTTTATGACGTCATAAATACCTGTAAGTTTTTAAATTTACAAATCATAATCATAGTAATATTACTGATACAGAGGATAAAATTTAAAATTTGAGAAACCGAGCACACATTATTTTATGTTTAATATCGAAATAATATTCAATTATTTTTGTTCAAAATATATTTTGCTTTTAATTTAAAAAAAAGTTTAATATTTATCAGTTGCATTATTTAATTTTAAATGTAGCCTAATCACAGTATTAATGCTGTATATTTATGCACAATTTTAAATTCTTACCTGAGCCTGAGCAATAATGTAAACTACATTACTAATATATTGTTTTTACATGTTCAATCAAGTCCTCATCACTGCGAAGATTGATCTTTTTGTTGTTTCACAAGATCTGGAATTCTTGCGATTGTTTGGGCAATATCACAACGAACGTCATCTTCTGCGTCAAGTCGTATACTATATTTAAACTTGATAAACCAAAGGCTTAAAACAAGATTCGCAAATATATGTGGGTTGAAATGGTAGAGGAAGCCTTAAAAACGGCTCAGATATAATTGAACAAGACTTCAATCACTTTATTCAGAATTGTGAAATCGAGGAGAAATCGGTTTTGGCAACATCGCTATTAATGAGTTCAATAAACTTTTCATGTGATACTTGGGTAACTCTTCAACAATGAATGTAAATGGATTTCTTGCAAGTGCCAAATGGATATAAGTTGGATTTTGAAAAAAATAATGATATGTAGTCATCCTGCCAGTGAAAATGTTCTTGCAGCATAATTACAATTTTATTTCTTCGACCAGGTTCAACTTTATTTTTCTCATAGAACGCAGATGAGGTTTGAAACATCTTAATTTTATTCGCCAAAGCTGAAGTTAAATTTTGTAGTATTTAATCTTTTATTGAATAGTCGAGACGTGTTGAAACTTATCCTCGTAGTGATAAATATAATTTATTAAGTATGGAAAATATAACCCAACAAGCTGTTTTCTGTACACCACATTCTTCACTATGAAGTAATCCTAACCGTCGTTTTTTTTTCGTAATAAAAATAGTCTTAGTTCTTCACGAAGATCAAAAACACGTTTTGGAACTTTTCCTCTTAATAGCAATTTCACTTCTGGTGAAAAACAGAACATTGTGGGATACATTAAAATTGTTACAAATTTTTTCAAACAGCCGACTATGCAAAGAATTTGATTTAACAAAATTAATCACATGTATCGTTACGTTTTCCAATTTCTATCGCAGTGTTTTCATTGCTAATATTTATCGATGAATCATACAGTGATTTTCAATGGTTTTGGTCGATTCATTCTGTACCAAACATTGAAATCCAGACTATACCATATCATATTTACAGCACCATCCGTGCACAAGCCACAAATATTTTTCATGAGATTTTATGGATATCTAGAAATGAACATAGTTTTCATATATATCACATTATGCAGTAGTTGTTTCAAAACTGTTACAGAGAGGATTCATCTTAAAAACAGTATCATGTATATACCTAGCATAGTCCAATAATTGTGAACCATTTTCAACGTTTGTGGATACATCAAGCTGAATGCTAAATATTTGAAGTGTTGATGACTTCATTTCCTGAATCATTTGATCGAGAATATCTGCAGATAAGTCAGCTATTCTCCTGTGTATTGTGTCGAGTGATATGTATATCTAATTACATTTATTTACATATTCCTCTCGAATAATGACTCGGCCAATATGTTTGACTGTTAGAAATAGTAAGTCATCAGCTATCGTGTGAGGTTTCATAGCTCTGGCGATTCTGATCGACATTAATATGATGGAACAACTGCCCCAAACGTTAAGCTCTATTTTCCAGATACCATTAGTTTTCTATCTAAAATAATTTGTCCTTGTTCAAAAAGTTCAAATGCATGTCCAAACGGCGTTGAAGTTTGCTCGGCTCCATAGATTCATCAGATAGAACATTTCCACAAAGAATGTATTGGGGGTTTTTAATCCTTCATTTAGCTTCTAAAGTGAATCCGAGCCGTAAATGATCGTCATTATAACTTCCGTTTCTTCACAATATTTTAATTCATATTCCTTTCTATGTACTAATACCTGTTGAATTTGTGATCCGGCATTGGATTAAACTTACGCATCTCCAACCCTTTAAATGAATGTACTATTACTAACTAAATATATTTATGCTGAAACAGTTAAAATGTTTGAAAAAAAGATTTAGTTAGCTACGATATCTTTATTTCAAATGCAATTGAAGAGTAACTATTCTAAAAACCAGCATAAAAATTAGTTGGATGATCAATTTTACACGTTTGAATAAATAATTACGTCACATTTTCGTAATTCTTTGGCGACCCCCAGGTTGAGAACCCCTGTAATAGAGAACTGGCCATCTTTTTACAAAAAACTTAAAAAAGAATGATTATATGAGGAGGTTCAATATCATCCACTTTAAACAATCATTGTATCTCGAAAACTTAAATGTTATCAAAGCAAGCCTAAAAACTTGAAGATATAATTAACGTGTTTGTTTGTATTGAGCATGAAATCAGTGTAGAAATTTTCATCAAAATCACATGAGTCAGCCAAATAATTAGTTTTACGATACTCAAGAAAGATGTAGGGGTTTGTAAAATAGATTTTTAACACTTAAATTCTACAAGAGATGAGTTTAAAGATTAGCACTCTTCCTTGGGCCTTTTTTAGAATCCGAAATCAACTTTAGAAAATCGCTAGATAGATGAAACTAGAAACCTTTGAATTTCTTCTGATGATTTGACAAATGACGCTGGAAACCATCCGATCCTCAGTTAAGATAAGAAATACTGTTTTGTGGTCATATTAGTGCCATATATCCATCCATTTATTTCTTCAGAAGTTTGGTTAATTGTATCGCCCTTAATAACCAAAATTATTACGGGATTTAAATCGATGCATCCCGGTGATTTGGCTTTGAAGGGCGACCAAGCGATATGCAATCTGTTTCATAACTCAAATACTTTATTGCCTGATCAAAGGTTTTATTGGTGGGCAGGAAAAATTTACGTCTAGGAAATACGGTATTAATTGCGATTGGCCTATGTTTCTTCATGCAATACATCCCTGGATTCTA
The DNA here is from genome assembly GCA_000827895.1 of Thelohanellus kitauei. Lineage (NCBI taxonomy): Eukaryota > Metazoa > Cnidaria > Myxozoa > Bivalvulida > Myxobolidae > Thelohanellus > Thelohanellus kitauei. The sequence goes on from JWZT01002103.1 coordinate 60,101, forward strand.
CAACTAATATTGAACTAACTTTCAGCATGGTTGTTAAATCAGTATGTGGGAGAGCGGTTACATCAACAATTGAACACATCGTGTTAAAGTTCTTATCGTAATTTTGCATAGACTAATCATTAAGAAAATACGGTTTTGCAATCTTGAGCCCGCGAAATTTCGTAATTTTTGAAGCACAAGAATAGACGATGATGAATTGAGTATTCGATATTAGTGATCTCAATAAATACATTCAAACCTTTTGAAAATGGGACGTAACCTCACTCGCGATACTTTCTTCTGCCTTTAACGACTTGGTGCTTGGATGAGATAAAGCGTCTTTATGTGCTTGACGTATACGCTAAAATTAATTCAAGCGCCACTTTTTTGGTCTTTTTGTCGTAGTCAGACGACAAAACCTGAATCAATAGAACCAAAAACCTTAAATATGGCTATTTGGTTAGCGTAGAATTTCTCAAGTTGATCTACACTATCCAACAATTGGGCCCATCGTTTATGTTCACTAGAATTCACTGTGGAAATATTTTCAGCCATTTCGAAAGTAAGTTGGCCTTTATTTCTGTCAATCTTACGGAGAATGTCATAGCGAACATTATTGAAGACTTGAGTGGAAGATACTGATTTAACAAAAGGTCCCAAACTATTCGAAAAAGGTTCTGAATATTCAATACAGATTACCAAGTAATTTGAATGAGCTTCGTACCATTATCCCCAAAGATTTGATAGACTCTCCTAAACTATTTAGATTCTAATTTTTTAACATGTTTACCCATTCGATTTCTTTGATAAGATTACTTAGGGAAAGCACTTGAGCCCATTTCATTATTGGAACAATTAATAAAGTTATTAGGTTGTTATCCTGCGCAAAAGCAGTCGCTTTGAAGTTGTATGGCTTTTGAATGTTATGACCGAATTTCAAGGTGCAAGATTTAATGATTCAGTAATCAGAAAATTCTAATTACCGATTTTAGCGCATAAACGTTCGACTTTCCTGTTTTGTTTGATATTCGCGAAGCATGCCACCCGTTGGAACATTTTGAGACCTATGCGTATCGTCATGGAGTAACCGAAATTCCAATCCTAAAACTTGAATAATTAAAGGAGGCTGCATCTATTATATTAACAAACCTTTGATGATATGTTTGGTCTTTTTATTAAATTTTATCCGTCCATGGGTCAGATATTTATATATGGATAGAATGAAAACATGTCATACATAACCCATGTGATATGAATTTATGATCGAAATGATGGAGGAACAAAGTTAATTAATAGCATCTGGGTTTGACGAGGTTAACCAGCTGCGATTGCTCGACTGAGAATTCTACATTTAAAAGCCACATCTTCGACATACGCAGTTTGGTTAACGTATGATTTTCTTATTTACTTTAATAAATAGCCTGATCGCAGGAGTGACCTTATTCGCAAAAAATGGCAAGTATGAACTAATTTGAACGTTTTCACGAGTCAAATGGTTTAAACTTTGAATTCTCTGTTAACATTAAACGACAATATGATCAAGTAATTGAACATCCTTTCAAAGGTTTCCTTGGACTACGATGGTTTATTCAAAAAAACTAGATTATCAAAGGGAATAGGTTATAAAATGAAAAATCGATTGTTTATCGTCTCTATTTTTAATTCCTGTTTCTCGAGCTAATTTCAAAATTTTACCTTCGAAGAGGTATTATTTGCAGCATATGGACTTAAAAATTAGAATAACGTTCGGTGATCTGAAAGATGAAGTGCCCTAAAAACTTACAATACACATTTGGGTCATGAATGTTGAATGGAATGACCTCTCCGTGACGATTTTTTCAGAAAAACACTAGTTTTTCGCTTATTGTTCTACTCTCGTTCGTTCAAAAACAATACATAGTCTAGCTGTCAGTGATATACGCATTTGTTAATATTTTTTTGAATTAAATGCCAATTTATGGTTTTTGTTTTCCAAAAACCACTTGATCCTCTAAATAGAAGTTTTAATGTGGTGTGAATTATATACAAAAACCAACTACTGAAATTTTGAGAAGTCAAGTCATAAATACAACACCTTACGGCCAAAAATTTCGATGATATGTTGGAAGATATATTTTAAATATTTAAAGTAATTACACCCATGGTCAGCCAGTTTTTTGCCCTGTGGCGAGTCTGCTGAAAATATGCAACCAACTTTCACCACTCAAGAAACTAAAGAAATCCAGTAAATTTCTGTGAAATTTCAGTCGCTTCACAGCCGATTGGAAAATTGGCTAACTACCACTGTGTATGTTTCTGAAGATTCTAGATGCAACGTTTCCTGACTGCAAATGTAGATTCCCGAATCTATGACGCATATTCTTACTATGTTCGAGTTACTGGAAAGTAGGAATCCTAAAGAAGGCATACATTTGTCTTTTATGCAAAAAATAGTGGAGCATTCTTATTTGAAATGATGTATCACCCGTTAATTTTTTCAAACAATTTTCAGATTAAGTATTTGATTAATTGGTGAAACGAGCTTCTCATTATGAATTGATGTTTGATTAGTTCGTCGATAATCTACTGACTCAACTTCATCTTACTCTCACAATAAAATTATTCATAATCTTGCAATCAAATGAGGTGTCTCCTTATGATGTCAAAGATCGTTTATCCAAAACTTTTTGTGCTAAATAAGAATTTCTTCGATGATGTAGAATTTGAGTCTACTCTAACCTATCATTCTGTCATGTCAGAGAATCGTAACCAGGTTGTATTATACAAAGATTCAATATTGACAATTACCATCAGTCTTCTTTTGTCTAGTATTGTTTCTGACTTTCATCGCTTGGACCTATGATTCCCCTACAAATCAAAGTCTTCAATAGAGTCTTCTAGAGTGCTGAAGTTATTCAATGATTTGAATCCACCTAATCAGTGATTCGTGAGTCGCCCTACACTGTAAATAATCATATAGACCAGTGTTGCACAACCTTTTTGAGAAGAGCGCCACAATTTGAATTCCGAAAGCCTTCAGAGCGCCAAAAGACTGATGGGCTACTGTAATGTTGATTTTTAATCAATCACAACTTCATTAAAAAATGTGACCGGGATATCACTATTTCGGCTTTCGCATTGATCTTCGTGCAGCACATAAAGGCTTGCGGCGGGCCGGAAGTTGTGCACCACTGATATAGACCATAATAGTAATTCAATGCTTCCTTAGCATGGGGTTCAACAATAACAGCGGTAGTCAAAAGCCATGTTTCCTCTGATTTTTGATAACGCTGCGAGGAGAAGATGATGTCACATTTTTGTGAAACATATTTTCGACAGTTATAAATATACAAATATCAGCATCTCCCTTAGGCCTATGTGCCATTTTTCTTTGTGATAAACTCTTCAGCGTTCTCAGGTATAAATATCTTTCCATTTAGAGTAATATTACTCTAATTACTTAACAAAAACGACGTGGGCAATTGGAACAGATAAATGAAGTTCATAAATACAAAAATATGGGTAGGCAATTATGGTCATAGCTACTTTATCCGTTTATAGGGTTTTTCGATCTACTTAATAATTCTTGCAATCAACTTAATAAAAATGGCAAGAAATTAATTTTTTTGTTAACTGGACAATAAACCTTTCATTACTCATGTTAAAAATTTTCAGTTCATTTGCATTTTCTCAAGACCAACTATTTCGAAAAGTAAAGACAGTATATTTTGCCAGATACAGAATAAATGTGTGAATTCCTATGAAGAGGAGGATAACGTTGTAAAATAGGAAATAATAGACGATGAATACCAAATTTTATTCGATATTCAATTTTGGCCTCATACCAAGTCATGTTCTCTAAAAAATTTGAGACATTTTGAGCCATATTTTACACTTCTGTTCACGTTCCACTGATTCTTTGCAAGTGACAAGGCTTTTACAAACACAGAACTGCGTTCTAGTTTCTTTGCCATTTTCCATTTTTGGCCTTCATTTGAACCCTGTCTCTTATGACGTTGGGTGATTGTGCAATATTTTGAGATCTAGTCATGTTAAACTGTTACTTTATTTTTAATTTCTACCATTTGTGTCCACTGATTTACGCCAACATTTATCGGTTTGTGGCGATCAATTCCATTAAGGTTTGGTATCAACAGTGTATTTTAGAATTTTTGAAATGGACTAAGAAATGAAAGTTGGTTACAAAATGTTTATAATACCGATAGTGCAAGAAATTTTTAGTTTAAGGCCATTTTTATTTAGTTGGTTGCAAGAATTATTAAGTAGATCAAAAAACCCTTATATTTACAGAACACAAGCCTTGGTATGTATGTCTCCTTATTGCCCCATCGCCAGAGTTTATTAGATTTTCCTCCTATGACTGAAGCAACTTTATATTGTCCGAAACTACAACAACCAAACACTAAATATCTATTTTGAAGATGTTAACTCCTTTTTATCCAGATATTGGCTCAGATCCTATGCTGTTGTAAATTATTCCCACTTTTCTAGATGAATAAACCATGAATGATCATTCAACATCAAAAAATAGCCCAGTTTGGGATAACAGTCGCACAAAAATGATTGATAGGACTTTTTATGCATTTCGCAATTACAGAGAGTTTGTAAATGAAAAATACAAGGTAAGATAGGAACTGATACCAACTAGCTAATTTCTGGCGAAAATTATCTGTTTGATTCTAGCCAAATGCAAGAGAAGGGGATTTGGTATATTTTGATCTGATTGTCCTGCTTTTGAAAAAGTCACGAATGAAATGTTAATCAAAAGTAATTTTGACAACTTTTGCCCCACTCCAGAGAATCATTGATTATTTGGATTTGAAATGTGACAGAAATGAAGATATAAAAAATGACCCAGGCATATAGATGAACCTGGTAAAACCTTTAATTTAGGATGGTGTAATAATTGTCTCTCACTTTGGCATGTTTATAAATCTTGTTCAGAGTATTAAAAAACTCAATATTGAACCATGGACGGAGCTGATGTGGATTTCCCATTTTGTGTATATAAAGACAGGATTACAAGCAATTAACATTGCAAACATAATGATATTTATGACAGGATATGACTATGTGTTCCAACATGAAAAAAGAGATGAGTAGTACATCGAATAAGCCAAAGAAGACAATACCTCGCGACTTTTTCGACTTCTTGCAGGAATTTATCATCGAGTAGTTTTTTGAAAGGTAAAACAAAAAGATATTTGCTGTCTAGTACTTTTTAGATATGGAGTCAGTTCTAAAGTATTATAAAATCTCAGAGTTACTTAAATATAGACCTAATTGGTTAATCTCTCAAATATTAAGCATTCCAACTTTAAAAATTTCTGATTCACGAATGTTAGTGAATGAAATAGGTTCAATTCCTCTGGCATTTGATGAATAATAGATGATTGATCGAAATAAAATTTAAAGATCCTTGTATTGAAGAGAAATTTGATAACCAAATCTATCGCTAGACGTTGACTGTCGACTCAGTTCAGTGCTAGGTTGAGGTTCATGAGCCAACGTCAAAGGATTCATGATTTTAAAATGATTCAAAAGTTTATCCCATCAAATGTTGGATTTTGTGGTAAGAATTCATGGGAAAATACTATATACACGACACTGTCCAATAAAATCATATACACCACTCGAAGCTAGCGAATCGCTTGCTTTCATCCATATGGACTCAAATTATGGCTAGATTTTCAAAATGTTACAACAAATAAATAACATGTTTTGTCTAGGAAATCGTGATCGATGTTATGAATTGTAGTTCTTGGTGTTTGATAAAAAATGGATTCACAAAACAGCCTTAAATTATAAATTACTTTGCGCCGAAATACACAGGTTATATCCCGTGACATCAAGTTGTTTTCAAAGGAAGACTAAGAACTCTAAGGTTTTTGGTTGGTAGAGAGTCTGAATGAGTATAGATTGCCAGAGGACTACCAATATTATTTTCGTGAATATGGATACACTCAGCCACAAGATTATTGAATTTGGCAATAGCACGACTCTTCACGTTATAGGCACCATCCACGGTTCCTGAAAACTACAAGGATGTCGAACATATGATAGTAGGCTAACATTAATTCAACCTGAACTACCATGGACGGTGTTTAAGTAAGTGTTGGGCTGTCTGCTGCCGTGCCTCGAGTACTTTTACACTTCCAGATACCTTGGTCGCGACATCTACAACACATAGTGGGACGTTTAGCCACAGTTCTGACTCAGTGAAATTTAAATGCTAGTGGTTAAGAAGAAAATAAATAAGTTTTCTGGAAAATATCGTCTGATCGCTTCCCTGGAAGTAACGTTTTCATTCAACAGGCTAGTATGATTCGGTTTGAAATAGAAACGAGTTGGTTTGAACGTTTTGTAAGAAGGGAGTAGCAATAAAAACTACTTTTCTTGTTTTTTATGGAACATTCGAGGATTTGAAAATGCATTTATTAGGCGTATCAGAGCATAAATTAAACACTTTGTAGTTAATTTGATAGTATCGGGTTGACATGCAGAAACAGATTTAAATATCAACGTAACTGGTCCGAATCTTAACAACTTGATTGCCTACGGGCATTCGTTTCCGAGACTGTTAAAGGCACTCATGAATCACCTCAATGATTTGATGGGTCAAAAAATACACAACGAATGGCTTCGATGCTGAATAAGTCGATTTACATTCGATGAGCTGCCATTATTTCTATATCAGAGGCACCAACTGAATTTTATTAGGATCGTTGGAATCGGACCTGTAAGAGATAATTTCGAATGTCTGTAGATTTTTAATCTCAAAACTAATCTTGCCAATGTATGCACAAGATTTTATTAAACATTTCACAGTTCTCAAGATTTTTACTCTTTCAGCGTGTTAACCTTTTATTTCGTTATGATCCACTCGCCTTGGCGCGGATGAAATTAGACTTGATCATTCCCAAGTTTCTATCTTGTGTGCTGATAGCATCAGTCTTGAATCAAAGCCCGCACGACCAAGAGTATATTTCATTCGTTGCATGAGAATGTCTCTTCAAAGGAATAAGCGCTCGAACGATATCTGCTACGTAACAGAAAATTACGATACAAATATTTTCATTTGCAATCAAAATAGTATGAGGTGCTGAAAAATCCGAATCGAAACCACCGAGGTGCTTTGATTAAAGACTGCGAATTCAAATTTTGCTGATATTAAGTGTTTTCTTATTGCTATAACCCTCTAAATGGATGGAAAACACAAATCGTTAAAAAAGCCTGCTCTCCAATTAGGTCATTGACAAAAATTTTCAGAATTTCGGTTTAATTTGACATTTATCTATTCTGTTTTCCCTTCTCGATAAATTCATTCGGCTTCGTCAGAGACAAACGATCAAAACTTAATTGTATATTTTGATGGGAGAAATCGATCCAATCAAACATTCAAAAAATCCAAAAATTGACGATTATAATATTCCAGCAATTTACTCAAAACAGAAGCGAAGATGCTAAGGTTGATTGACCGACACTGCCAATCATATTTCCAATCAACAATATTTAAAGTTGCTAGAAATTGTCGGATTTTTAATAAGTTTCAAGAATTTAGTTTGTATCACTTGCTCTATTAGATTCGAGAGTTGTTTGTCGCTCTCAAAGAGTGAAGTGCAACTAGATAGTCCAAAAAAAGATATATGATAATTTGAAAGGAACCGGTTGAACAAACAAAAACATTTTGACAGACTATGACTTTGGACGGGTTAGCTAAGTGGTATTGGATTTACACTCGATTGGAGCAGTTGAGGGATCGAGTCCAGCTGACCCTCGTTTTCTGTAAGGCCAAAATCAATGCTTTTATGAAAGCCCGAAAAACTGAGACTTCAATTAGAAAAGAAGATTTCAATCTTCAAGCCTGTCTCAGGAGATTGAGGTCATTGTGGAATTCCGGCTAAATCATTTAATGCAATTCTTTGAGCGAGAGTGAGTGTGAGTAATGCCTTGTTTCACAGTTTAGTAATTTTGGGTTATAAAATTCCGATACCAGGGTTTCTTGAAAAATAGTGGTTGAAACTTCAATTCTTTTGCTCTTTAATATTCGGACACTGCTAATATAGAAGGCGGGTGTTAATCATATAACCGTTTAGAGTTTTGAGCACGTGTGTGCAAATTTACACCAGATATAGCTTTGTGCAAAAATGTTGCACCGTTCGCCTTGTCAAAAATGGGAGGAATGAGTGACTTAAGTCAAAATGCGTTAATTAAATATCATTTATCGTCACTCATTTGAGTGATGTAGGTGGTCAACAATAAAATATAAATCGTATGAACCAGTTTTCAAATGAACGCTGAATTACATTGGTCGTAAACCCATGGGTGTGTAGTTATTGATCCTCTTAATCCTAGATGTCATCCAAACCAGACGTAATATTTAATTTTTTGTTTGGTTTATGTTGTTTTGATTTATAGTGATTTTTGTGTGAAGAACTTGAGCTAATCTCTTGATTTGCCCACTTCTGCCTATCGGCATTGGCGCCTGGAATCAGATTTCACATTATTGAGGCCTTTTAGGCAATAATGGCTATTGAAACTATCTTATTTCAGCCTCTAATTCCTTTTCGCGGCGTACTTAACACGCTAGGGTGTAATTTCACTCAGGCATACGAGTCATAACTGGTTGGTGAAAAAAATCGTGCAAATACGTTAATTCTTTGGTATTAAAGTGAAAATCTACATTTTCCGCTCACTAGAAAAATTCATCCTACACGGCAGTAATCGTGTTACAGGTTCCTAATGATCTTTTGTACTTTATGTGGTGGTTTATTGACCACAAAAACCGTCAATGATGGTGTCAAGGTTAATTTACACAAAACCCTAATGGTACTATAATTTTATAACAAGATAGCTATCGGCCTAAACGAAGATGAACAGTTATGGGAGTTGTTTTGACTTATCGTTGAACGGATCGAATTATCTCTAAGTAACCTGAATCGGATAAAACTGGTGGCGGCCACATAATGACAGATCAATCCGAAGATATGCCCTCTCCTATCATTCGGTAATTTTTTCGCTTTCATAACTTTACAAATACATTTTACGACAATTACCAACCAATACTTTCATTTTTTAATCTTTAACAGAATTTTATACCGTATGTAAATAAACCCCCACCCCATCCCCATTTTCAACACCTCTTTGACGCCTACAACACCTATGTGAGTATTTTCTTCATAGTCTGTACGTATGAAGCGTATTTTATTAATATAATGATTTTAACAACACTAATTTCTTGGTCATATATTCCTGAAAATCGTCACCCTAGAGCGTGGACATCATGAGTTTGAACTCTTGATGACAGCTCTTACCTTCATACTGAACAAATTTCCCCGGATAGATCGCGTACGTTCTTGAATACAAGAGCACAGCCTCCCTTGAAAGCATTTTATTGGTATGGTGTCAAGTCCTTTTTGGAAATTTTACCTATACGGCTTTCGAGTGTATAACTTGGATACGGGATAGGTACTTGAATTTTTACCATTTCAATATCTCCATAGTTAATTACTTTTTCGCTCGATGTTAAACAGAACATCTCCCGATCGTTAATTCGTGTGAAAGATCTAATTTTACTCAACATTTTTTTAACTCTTAATCCTTATTCGACTATTTAAAACTTTACCTAATCTCGTATTCATCGTTTTTCGAATAACTATTTGGAGTAAAATTATTTTCCAATTTGGGATCGATTCTTAATCATTTCATCAGCCCAAGCTTTTGCTTTCCTTTCAAAATTCACGTCTGGCTCATCTATTCACTCTCATTGGTGGTACTAATATTCAGAGATAAGGAAACTCAACGTGTTCATGCCTTCCTTAGAAAGATAAAAACTGTAGTTCGACCGTTTCTGAATTATTTTCTAAAATCATTGAAATGATGGAATGACGGGGTAATTTCAAAATAACTTTGGATTTTCGATCATTCGCTTTCCGTTTTGATTCCACGACAAACCTAAGAAACAAAAATAACAGAAGTAATACATTGCCGATTTTGCGTTATAAGTAACAGATTTTGGAGGGAATCCACAAATGAAAGCATTTTTCCCAAAAACTTGCTGGTAGGTGACCGAAGGTGTCAAACCAAACGCATCTTGATGATACATCAATGGGGTGATACATTGATATAGTCCGAGATTCTTTCAAAAATCCTTTGTGTCTTGAGGGGAATTAACCACGCTTGTCGCTGATAGGTTGAGGGGATGATTTCGACCAGATGGCCAGTGCAAAAGAAGAGCAAGCAGATCTTGAGCATGCCAAGCTCACATAACATGCGTAGACTCTAGCAGATTTGGAGTATTTAGATGATCCTCACATGAAGGATTATTAATCTTGTAGTTTCTAGAAACGACCATGTAAATTCTGAAAGTATCACCCTCCGGTGGATTTTGGTCAGTTGGAATGATTAATTTTTTCTATTTGATCTGTTTTGTATCTCATTTTTCACGCCCCAATACCTTCACAGTTCTGAAATATGATACCTTTCTATTTGAGTCTATCCGCCATATCGTCCAACGTAAATGAATATCAATTAATACAGGCTTGGTTTAGTGAGGATTTCATATGATAGTTTTATCATATGTACATATTTCAAGAGTGTGTGGCTGAAAGCCAGGTTGCTAGTTTTAGATTATGATATATTTTCTGAGATTATCTAGTTCTTTTAGAATTACCAAGAAATACCCTAAATTGAAATCGATATCATTACAAAGATATGTTTATTGTTGTGCTTTTTGGATAAAGATTGATAGTCAATGAAATCGCAATATGAAAGATTTTTGCAGGAATTTACGAATGAATCTCAGACAATCATCGGTTTAGATTTCACTACCATTTAACCGGCAAGTTTATAAGTATCTCTTATTAAAGTAACAGCAGCTGACAAGGGAAGGCTTTGACTGATAACTTAAAGCATGTTTAGATATCAGTAATTCTTCTATACGTTTGTTATCACTATCAACAATGTTGTAGGCGAATGGAGAGAAGGGAATATGTGACCCATTTCAATTGTTAAATTCACTCTGAAGTCGTCTCGAATTTATTGTTCAGCTTTTTTATCGACATCCCATACACTTCCATATAGGATTAGGAGGATTGAGCGTAAAAGAAGCAGGTTAACCATTCCTGGCCTTTTAAATTTTGGAATGCAAATATTTAACGATCACCACACTATCATTTGAATTTAATGTTAAGATATTTTATTCGATGGTTTACAATGACTGAGTTTTCATAAATCGACATACAAGCTGAACCAGTTTGCAGCTCAGACTTCGGCCGTCTTATCATAAATGACAGATAATATTTCACGTTTATCGGTTTTTGCATTCAATAATGGCCGTGTGAACATTCAATTTGAACAACAAATGATGATGCGAGAACAAAATGACCTGTTTTAGCAATAAAATCATTATATTTTGTCGTAATTTTTCAAAAAATTTACAAAGGGATTTTTCTACTAAGTTTGAAAAGGCACGTTCTTCACGAAAAATCAAACAATTATTACACCATTCGATTTTTTTGTAAATTCTGTTCAATTTTTAAATAAAAATAATTTAATTAGTTTCAAAATAGGCCAGTTTGTTTTCGAGGTCCTAATTTGACGGCCCTGACTGAAGGTAAAAAAACTTTACGACTCAACCACTTTCGTATTAGATGTCCGAGTCTTACTTTTATTTTTTACCTATTGTTTTTAAACAAATATTTTCAATGTAATTCCAAAGATGTTAACTTCACAAAATTGTAGTTTTTGTTCTATTAGAGAAGGATATCGGTGTACAAAATGGTTTTATCGTTTCTACATGGTAACTGTTCCACGGGCTAGTTTAGAGGTTCTTGAATACCTATGTGATCTCTACTACAGATGTGATAAATGGTCCCACTATGGCTATTCGTCTTGAACCAATAACCTTCTTTGAGTTGAGGCCAATATTTTTATCGAACTATCCATATTAGTTCTTAAATACAGCTGTGGTCAAACAATTTCCGATTTGTGGCGGGCGGCTGAAATTTCACAATAATTTTTTAATCTTTTCAGGCTTTACAACGCACATTTTTAGCCGTCTAGCCACAGAACTGAAAATTGGCTAACCACCCAATATATATGGTTTACAGAATATTTTGTGATCTAGCAATTAAATCAAACTTTTGATGCGTGAAAATTTATAAACTCCGACAGTGCATGAAATATCTAACTACATTGAAAAATGCATCACTCTTAAGATCCTTCATTTTTAAATGGAAAAGGAATAAATTTCATTTTCCTATTTGTAAAGAACTTAAAGCTAATCATCTAAAACCTTTAAAACGCATATCGACCTCACGATAATCGTCCATAATAGTACGTGGCAAACTCTTTATCTTAAATTTTCAAGTTTTGGAACCACTTTAATCATGATAACTGTGCTTTTAAATTTATAACTGGAAGGTTTTGATCTTTTTCATTTCTTAAAATTCCTGTTTCAAACCTATTAATTTTCAGACAAAAACCAGTTGATCAACATGATAACAAACCAGAGAATCAAAAAATATCATCAGAGCATGTGCTGTCCTACCTGTTTGGATACGTAAATGCGGGAGCTGATAGAGTTCCCATCTCACAGAACACCATAACTAAATGCCGACCCTGGCTGCCTTCTCCTTATACATCGATTGGAACCAAGACTAGTCGTCTCAACCTTTTGATTCAATACGTCGTTGAAGAAGCTGCCGAAGAAACCAGAATGTCACAGGTCCAAGAATACTTCCGCAATTTCGCAAAATTCAACATGATAAAAACGAGAGAGCTTTGGCACCTGTCTGTGACGGCACTCGTGGAATATGCTCCAGGGGACGTGGTTGGGTGTTTCACAGGAAATTTCATCACAAGCGGCAACTTCCACAACCACAGAATAAATAAAGATGCATCACTCGAGGTTCAAATTGGTTTTTATTCAGATAATCGAAAACGGCAAAGTTATAGGAGTGATTGACGGAGATAGCGACCAGACCAATTGGGTTAAATATATTGCCAAAGCTCGAAATGTGTACGAGCAGAATGTCCATATTGTATACGACGGAAATAACGCCTTACGGTTCATCGCGTCTCGTAGGATATTACCCGGGCAGGAGTTTTTGGCGTGGTTCCATTTTCAACAGTGGTGGAACTACTTTCTCACCCCTGGAAACAGCTTTGAATGGCCCAGAAATGTTCGTTTACGCGAACAACCACGATTGACGCAGTTGGAAGAAAGCAAGATTGGGAATACGCCCCCTTCGGAATATGGAGAGATTTTTCACAGCGCCATTCAGCAGAATAATGAACCTGTGTTTGGATCGAATAATTGTCTCCGGTCTGGTTCCCCTTTTTCATCATATGCGTCTTTGAGACGGCATATGACGTCCACCGCCTATGTGGATGCCTTTCGCGGCCACGAATACGAATGCACCCTTTGCCAAATAAGGTTCTCAGCGAGCGAAGGATTACCCATACTCTCAAGACGGGTACACTTTGGGGTCGAGCGGTACAAATGCTCGGTAAAGTCCATTTTATATCTAGACATGTAATAAAGCGTTCTCTCGGTCCAGCAGCCTGACCAAACACATTCGAACGCATACTAACAACCGTCCCTTTCAATCTAGTTTCTGTCCCAAGCGGTTTAGCTCGTCTTCGATGCTTACGACTCATGCTAGGCAACCTGCTGGAGAAAAACCTTTCAAATGTACAATATGCGATCAAGCTTTCGGTTCAGACGCATCCTTCCACGGTTACATGAGAAGAACCGACAACGCTGAGCCTCCGTCATTCAGGCTTCGGCGAAGGCCACCCGGCTAAAATGATCAGCCACGCAGACGGATTGGGGGTGGCCGAGTTGAGTAAATAGATTTATTCGAATCCGTCTGCGTCGGCTATGGTGGTCTTAATCAAGAGTCTTGGAGATGTTAAAGTATTTACCACGAACAGACCTTTCGAAAACTGGTCTTGGAAGAGATACCATGGCGTCTTCATTATTCTTGGGCCATCATGAAACATCAAACCCCCATTCTATTATTTTATTTTTCAATAACTGTTAAAATATTCCATTTTTGCTTGAATTGATCACATTAATGTTGAAAGAGAAGCCGAGTTTCCTCCCAATTTAGAATGATTTAAAAACCCAAAACTCGCCATAATGGGGTATTGAGAGCTAAATATCTAACTGGAATTATCATTAACTAAACTAAATCTACCAGGTTTGCATTCGAGTAATCGCGCCTACTTTGTTTAAAGAGCTGGTATCAAATGATAGTTTACTTCAATAAACGTATTGAATGTATTAACGAAGATGAGGTGGTAAAAATATCATACAGGATAATCAGTTTGGAGAATGTTTATCTAACTGTGGAGTGAAGGGCAATAGAATTTCATCAGTTGAATTATTGTAAACGTTCACTTTTTTCACAAACAGGAATCACGCAGTGTATTTATGTCGTGTCTGCTTATTCATGATTACTTAGAATGAATAAATTCTGATTATTTATAGAGCCAAATAGGGTTTTCTTTTTATTATTTCTAAATTTCGTCGTCGATTGTTTATGCACTCAAGTTTACAAGTATTTAACCTTATTAATTCTATTGCAATTCACTCCACAGTCAAAAAAAAACATTCGCCAAACTTATTATCCTGTATGATATTTTTAATATCGTCATCTTGGTTAATTCATTCAATACGTTTATTGAAGTAAACTATCATTTGATATCAGCTCTAAAAAAATTATGTTCGATGACTTGAAAGCAAATACGGTAGGCTTTATTACCCTTTGTGAAATCTACCAATTGATGATAAGGATTCAGTGTTCTAAATAGTTGAACCTCTTGGATTTGACCAGTGACTAACGATAAGAAATCTGAGGTCAAAAAATTGACAATTTAGGGGTGGTCAGGTTAGGGGGTTACCTAAAGCCGACATAGTCAATTTTGGTACCATCTATGACGTACAAACTCGAAGTACTGTCTGCATGGATAAACAATAACGTTCGCATTCTAACACAAACATTAATTAATACCAAATGTGGATTTATCTACAGATGAATCACATCACCGTTTTAACCTCGCAAACTCTACTTCTACAAACACTTTTTTCACATTTCACCAGGGTTATTTCCCTATTTCTGATTGCTAAACCGCTAGATATTTAACCTTCACATCTTAGATAGTAATTTGCAGCGTTAACAACAAATCCATCCATTTTGCAGTTTTCACTTCAAAGCTCCTGGTTTGAGATTAAAATCTCGTTGACCATAATAATCGTTTTAGAAAGATCATTCTTGCTAGTTTTCAGAAAACCCCATTTTTTCTGAACCAAAATCTGGGACGATTTAACAAAAAATAACTGCATTCACATGTTGAAGGTGACTTGTCAAATGTTCATTGATTTCTTTTGAAAATCATACTTTTCCCCATCTTTCAACCAAGACGTAGCATTATTATAAGTTTTAAAAATTGTCCCTCTCAAACAACTGCATTCAAAGTATTTCAAAAAAAATGTTGACAAAGAATCTTTTCGAAACTCTAGTTTTGTGTAATAATCTTTGATTGTTTATTTTACTCAGAATTTTACATCTCATCCGATGGATCGGAATGGGTTTTTATTCTAAAAAAAGGGCACAAATAATACGAAGCAATCATCAGTTCCAGAGATTAGTTGTAAACTGAATAGGCTTCCTGATTAATGAGAAATATTTGGCATTTATGTTTACCCCCACACTTCTTAAATTTCGAAGCATCGAATTTCTATTTCCGAATTCTCAAGAAAAGAACCCAACACGCCAAAGCCAAGAAATATGTCTCAACATTATTTAGCGCCATTCTTCGTAAGTTGTTGTGTGATTTTGAGAAGACAATCAGATTATGTAAAACATACAACAAAGAATATTTAAAACTGAAGATATAATTTTTACGTTTTTCTGATTTCAGTGAGAATTTGTGTCAAATAAAGAATCTCCAATTATTTTGATCCGATTTTGCTTGTGAATTACATTACGGCATCTGAATCACACCAACCATTTCTTGATGATTATGACACTGTTAGCAGTCTTCAGCCAAGGTTTTTGGTTCTTCTTGATCTTACTGAGCCCATTCGATTGATTTCCTCATAAACAAATTATCGCGTTATCAGAATAATGTCAGAGAATTTGAGAAGTGTGAAGTCTATAGGTTTAAACATATCTAGATGATCTTCACAAAACATTCAAAGCTACAAGCGATATCCATTTGATTTCTGGAAAATCTGTTGACATATGTTCTTCTAGAGTTTGAGAAAGTTGAGTTTATTTGATTGATGACATTTTCAGAGTTGTCAAACTGATGAATTTATACGTTTTTCTGAGCATATGAGAATATTATATTTGTACATTTTAATAACTCTCGAGTTAGATAATAAAGGTGAGTTTGCGGGGATATGATTATGATTCTCGTTCATCATGAAGTAGAATTTAGCTTTACTTCGAGATAATAATCATTCCACTTAGCTATGATAAGCTGAAAAATGAGTGAACTATATTTACTCAATATTTCCTCATCCTCGTATTAAGTGGATGGTAGCAATTTAAACAATCAATTTTTGCAAAATATTTGAAATATCTGACAAATTTGTTTTTAGAAAATATTTTTAGAACGTATTACTTTTTAACATGATTTTATTGGTTTTGAATTCCTGTCTGTTGAATCTATGAAACGTATGTGAATTCTTTAATCAGTATAAAATTTTTGGTTTACAAGATCTGAAATAAAGTTGAAAAAATCTAATTAACAGCTCATCTTTTTAAGGAAATTAAACAACATTTAAGTAATGGCGCCTTGTGTAGGTTCTAAATATTTCTCTTTCCTATCAATGGATTAATTTCATCTTGTAAAATTCTTCAATCGACTGACATTCTTTGAGTATTTTAAAATGGTTTAGTATCGTTGTGGTGTCTTGCTTTGTATTCATCGTTATAGTAGTCATTTTTTAATTTACGCCATTAAATACTGTTACAGATTATTTTGAACCGTTCATATGTTTTGGGAAATCTTTTCCTGGTCTTCTATTTGCCTTTAATAATTATTCTTCTAATTTCTACCCCATTTTTCAGTATTTCGAAAATATCAAAATAGTAGTCAGATATTAGAAGCAAAATGATGTGATATGATTTTTTAAAATAGACTATAAATCAAAATGATATTTAAGAGTCTGAGAATGAGATAATAGACTACCAAGTTAATGTTTCAAGCATTTCGTAAAGCTTTCATCAACAATGTGGTGTATTTATCATCAAAATTGAAAAAATTATGGCATTTTGAAATCATATTTAATGGTAAACTGAAAACAGTTATATTCCGACATCTAATTGATAGAAAGAATTACCAAACAAAATACTTAACTTCTTGGCGTAGGATGGCTAAATACTTCAAAAAGTCTTTCAAAATCAATACAGCCAACTCTGGTTAAGTGCACACCGGATAAACGCACCCAAAATTTTGGTCCCGTTTCCATATGGCTCTCTAAACTTACTCTGGATATCTGCACACTTCCTGTTAAGTGCACGTTTTTTTCACGGTACCGAGGTTTTGCACTCAACTGGAGCTGACTGTATACCATTTAACGTCCAAAATGTCCAAATTTCCTACGGTGGTATTCAAATATACAAATATGTATTTACCGAGTTTTTCGATCGACTTAATAATCCTTGCGATTAACTTAAAAGAAGTTTCTCCAATTAAAAATTTCTCGCCGGATGAAGATGGATTGGGATAATACCGGTTTTTGTATTTAAAAAATGCACTTTTTGCAATGATCAATGCACTTTGTAATATGTAGAAAATTAACTAAATATGCTGTTATTCTCTTCCGATAGTCACTTCACTCGTGTATTGAGGAAAGAATTGGTATGAATGATTTTCATGAGTTGATATACTTGATGGTATGACTTCCTAGACCTCAGCCATCCTTAATTGTGTGGTTTTATCTTCAAAAAAATTTTTTCCTCAAAAATATGAATGAGACTATATGAAGATAATAACAATTTATTGAATTAAGTTTTAATTTAACTTTTTAAATTTTACGAAGTGAATTTTTAAGTGCAAAAACCGGTAAAGACATTAGAAGAGACGGATATTTTATTAATTTAACACAGTATCTTGTTTTCAACTTCTGTGGAGTTTTGGCAAGCAATAAATATATTTTATACTGCAGAAAGCAACAAATAATTTTAACGCTACCACGAATGTCAAAAATAGATGACTCTGTAAATCACGATGGATGCCTATCGAAATCATGGTGGATGATCTTATCTGCAAAACCCGGTAAAACTTGTTCTTGATGATGGAAACGGTTGATGGGTTAATATTGTATAAACGAGCCACTTCTATATTGGCTTTCCCATGATTATAGAGATCGTTAATTATTAGCTCTCTTTTCTCCTTGCTAACTTTGCAATATTGGTTCCTTATTTGAGCATTTTCGTGTGAGTTTTTCTGAGATTCCATTGAAAAAAATCTGCGGAACCGCCAAAATTAGAAATCAGCTTCAAGGCGTGGTAAGAAAACATATCACCGACTGATTTTAATTTTATTTTTTTCATAATTTAACATCTTTCTTTAAAATTTAATCGATGATCTACCGAGTTTTGTGACCAATAGCGGCATTTTTATTGAAACAAATTTTTTAACGTAAAAAAGAATTGTATCGATCAAAATGAAAACGTTTAATTCTCAGCATGCATGTACCGTGTGAAAAATAGTTACAATTACCTAACTTTTCATTGAAAGAAGCGGGTTGTGGCGACGAATAATGCGAAATTTAACAAGGAATTTACCAGGAAGTCAAAAGAAGTAACCAAAAGCAGTTAAATTAATTGATGTGTTGTCTGAGTTTTATATAAGTATTAATTTAGCCGCTTGGAATATGTCTTCTTCGTTAAGGCACATTCAAAAACAATTCATTGTGTAAGAAAAAACAGGAAAGTTTAGCACTTATAACAGCGGTACGTACAGACCTCATTCTTATTATTAGGCTATTTATTTCGTTAATTGATAAATGTCTATTTACATTTTTCTTTATCATGTCTAAGGCTTTCTCACATGCATTAAGGTATATCCGACCTTTCACTTTGGTAGCCATTTTTTCACTCTTTACAACCATGCTTAACGTTAATTTTTAAATTGTGGTCGATACAGTTCTTAAGTGTGTTCAAAAATTTCAATATAAATGTCGGTATCGGTCGTCACGGATGCTGATATTGGTGGCAAAACCCGGTAGAAAAAAAACTGCGTTTCTGCCCAAATTCGAGATCATTTGCAAGGCCGCAACCCACCGACGAAATCAATTGCAAAGCATTGTATGCTTTTATTAATTATAATTACCATGTAAATCTAGTGAAATGTTGGTTCATTTTACCAAATATTCGCGCCATCTGACATAATGTCGAGGAGAACACATCACATGCATGCGAGTAAATAACGTCAGCTTCGTATCGCGATGTGGATGAATCTACTTGTGTTGAACTAACGCCCGATTAATAGGCCGGTATGCATACCCTTCGTTGTTTGAATAGTCGTTCCTGTTATGTTAATATATTTGATATTTAAAAACAATCGGGGATCTCAATAAAGTTTATATGCTTGCAGGTTTGAGGGCCTGAAGATTTCACAATGGTAGGCCTCTAGATGCTTATATTAGTTGAAATAATCGTGATGCGATCGAAAACAGTCATTACAGGGTTTCTCGATAAAAATAGAATATTTGCCCATTCAATTTGAATTTTTGTTAATTGAATTGGAAATTTATTATTAAAAATGGAAGTAAATAAAATCTAGGGAAATATAAATGTGCCAGAATTGTCAGAAAATTCGAATGGAAGACGAACATACAAAACCAAATCAAATGAGTGCCGTCAGCATATAATTAACGTAATATCCCACAATAACTCTTTAACGGCAGTTTCGAGAATGTTTGATGTTGATTTATCCACAATTCACAGGATATGGAAAGAATACCAACTATTAGGAAAAAACGAAAAAGCACCAAAGAACGGGAACCATGCTAAAAGAATTAGACAAAAGTCAAGAAAGTATTTTGGGCGACATCGTCGAAGATGATTGTAACGCATGAATGACGCCATTCCGAAAGAGATTATATCTTATTTGATTAGCGGTCGGCATATAGATTGATTACTTCTGACTTACACTGGTGTCGGCAGTAACAATGGAAAACTTTATATTTCGTCTGGACAAAGACATGCGGAACCAAATCCGAGTTTTTGAGTCAATTGCCACCCTCAAAAAGTGGTCTAACTCGGATCGGTGCGCTCACATTATTATGGCCTTTCCTGACGTCATTCAGACAAAATTCTGCACGTTAACAAGCGCTGATATGGATGGCTCACGCACACAACTATATGAACTATATAAATCGGAACTTATCAGGATTTTGAGTTTGCAGCCAAGCCAATCCGAACCGTCTCTTCGGCTTCGGCAAACCACTCTTCACCCGGGAGAACGAGTCATTGACTCTGCTGAGAGAAT
>JWZT01002103.1:91114-132326 GCA_000827895.1 Thelohanellus kitauei
TGAAATTATTATCGATCCCCTCGCAATGCGTTCTCTAATGATTGGGATCAAGGTTTCTTTTTTTCGATTCGGGACAACCATTAAGAATGACTTTGAATGATCATGTCTTTCAACTGCTCCGAAGAACCACCCACTTCCCAAGATCCTGCCTCTGTTGTATTTTCTCCTGTAAAATAATGATTCGTCTATTTCAACCTCGACTCCTGGTCCACCGATTACTTCTCTATTATCATTTATACAATCCGTGCATACTTGCCTGTCATTAAAACAGCGATTACCGAATGAAATAAAAATAATCAATGACAGTGGGCCTCGAAAGTTGTGTTTCTCTAACAGCTAATTCTACTGAAAAATCGTGGGCCCAACAATTAAATCAATAGTAAATTGTCTGAAAAAGATAGTTTATTTTTAGTAAACCAGGTGTTTCTACAAGGATTAACTTTCTTTCGACACGCGAGACAATAATAAATGTATTCTAACAATTAATAATTAATACTAGTCTTAGCTTTAGAATCGTTCATTTTTGACATATTATGAGAACAGACACCGCATACATCCGATTTTAGAATTCCCACTTCTATAAAAAAACTGGATGCAGGCTTCTTCGCTCGATAAATGCGAAATTGTCAGTTCACGAATCGACTTTCCCGCGATACTTTCCATTTTTATACTGCGCATGTCCCAACGATGCCGACTTGCTTTTACTTTTACCGCTCTCCAATATTCCTAAAGGTTAACCATGTGTATATGGGTGCGCAATAAGCATCGTCACAGTTCACATAATTGGTCGGAAAACCCTGTAAAATACAGTCCACACCTTGGAAAATACTAATTCCGCACATTTTTTGTCATCAAGTCATGCGAAAATAATATCACTGGTCATTTCCCTTTTTCACTCAAACATAAAAACCATCAGATTTAGTGTATTCCCAGAACTATGTTAAACAAATACAAACTGGCTTATTTCGTTGGTGTTCCAATTGTTTTGGGGCATACTCATACCGTCTTTTTTGCCTTAGAATCACAACGGCTTGATTAAATAATATTAAGGAGCTAATAGATGAGGTGTCAAATATCAGTCAATTTGTAACAGAGCCTGCGCACTTTTATCTAACTAGTATCGATCATTATCTCTTTTGTCCTTTATCAACTTGTATTTAATTTCATCAAATACTTTGAAATTTGGGTTATTCCTAATTAATTTTTGCGCAAATGTCGATTAAGATTAATTTATTCCTTCTATATTTCAGGCCTGCGTGTAATTGTTGGTTCAAATGACGAATGAGGTAACTTTAACATTTCCCTGTTTTTATATCACTAATTCATCAATTTAGGTCTCATCGGACCAATTATTTTGTAATTCCACCTCCCTCCCCATGAGGATAACATGGCATTTCAATTCTTCACTGCAGTCTACGAATAGCGACCCAACTGGCTTTTGTGATGGTTTTTCGAGTTTTTTTTTGTTTTCAAAACACAAATAATATATTATTATGAAATGCAATAGTTTAGAATAGACACGAGCAAGGCGATATGGATTCATTGTACCTGCATATCTTCTTAGTGTGGATACGGCACTCATTTCACGTGTAATCCAAAGTGAAAACCTTGACTGTACTATTATTATTAGTCATTGATGAGATAAAAATTATTTTAAAACTTTATATATGCATCTCATCGAAGGATGCCAGCAGCGCATATTTTTCGCACAATTCGTGATCGAAAAACGATTCATTTAAGTGTATGGATTATTATTGGATTAACATCCTTCATTACTAAGTCTAACATTATTGTATAAACTCCATCATGTTAACTCGATCCATTTTCTCGTACCATGTGCGGTCATACAATACTTTGATCCGTCATTCCCCATCAATAGTAGAAACTTTACTGGAGCCAATCATAACCCTTACCAAATTTTTTTTCATATATGATGGCAGAATTAATATAGTCCTATTTGCTTAGGTTTTTGGAGTTATCCCAACACATCTGATATAGTTATTATTTAGATAAAATCACGGTGCAGTTTAAATCACAGCCCTATCCGTAGTTAGACCTATCATTGTTTGTTCTAACCATTGAGCAGATGTAACCTGAAAAATCTTTATCGGCGAACAACCTGTTTTCTTTCTGAAATATCAAACGCCCAAAAGTTTTCTTATTATTCTGGAAAATATTTTCTGGAAATACGTAGTTTTATCAGAGTAGATTATCATTAACTACCCTGATCTGTCTTAAGATGTTAGATTGATCTATAACCTCGTTAGATTTTATACCTGCCTCGTTCCCACCACATGAACGATAAACTACCATATTTCGAAATTAATCAGCTACCTAATTTTGAAATAATGATTTCTAACAGAAGATAAATTA
Source organism: Thelohanellus kitauei (assembly GCA_000827895.1). Lineage (NCBI taxonomy): Eukaryota > Metazoa > Cnidaria > Myxozoa > Bivalvulida > Myxobolidae > Thelohanellus > Thelohanellus kitauei. The sequence goes on from JWZT01002103.1 coordinate 93,488, forward strand.
TCAATGTCGCTCTGAGTTGGAATTTCTTTTCTTTACCGAAAATCGATCACTTTAAATCTATGAAATTCACTCAAAATTTAACCTAATGTATGGGCTTCAATGATTAAATTTTCTTTCATCTAATAGATAGTATACGCGTTTTTTATGCCAATTCTGTAACTAATTATCTTACATCATAAACAACCTGTTGGTGGACGAACAGTTCCTTCTCCTATATTTCGTTTTGGAATTTCTTCCTTTGTGTATCTAGTTACCCTCTGGCATCCATGTAAAAGATCATGTTGTGTTCTTCTCGAATCCTACTTATGAAATAGGCTTTCAGATCGATAACTCAAATGTTCATTAATTTCTTTGATTTATATGATGTAATTGGTAATTTAGCATTTTTTTTAATTAAAAATCAAACTGCATTTAAATTCGAGTTAAAGAATATTTTTATCAATACCTTTCGAATTAAGTCCCTATCGGGAAAATTCATCTGCAATACGCTTCAACGCGTGACTTTCTGTCTTCGAAGTTAACAGTTCCGAAATTGATCACCCAAAACCTGATGCAGATAGGGTTCGAACAGAAGGTTGAAAAATATTTTATCATGAAGTTCAAAATAAACATATATTGGTTGTGAAGCATCTCCTTTTCTCTTCTATTTCGTAATGTGTTTGGTGACCACTATCAAATAATGTTAATTATATCGATTCACTTAGCCGATCTCTTAACCAGCAAAAGAACCGAATTTCTAAAACACAATGGCTCGCGGATGTCGAAGCTATAGTAGAGCATAAGTTGAATGTAATGGTTTGGGTCCATAATTCACTGAATGAGATTCATGAATTTCATTCGTTATGATTAACAGAGAATAAAATTCATTTTAATAAATTACACGATATGGGAAACTGAAAATTTTCAGACTTAAGATTTAACGTATTTTAAATACAGAATTTCAACAACAAAATGATGGTATTTGACTTGTATGTTTATATTTCGTGGGTAGTGTTTTTAAGCACAAAATTCATTCATTCCTGCGTGCAAAAACTCATCGAAACATTTATGCTTGATGCTGTGTTTCAGTAAATTCTGGGTGTTAACTTGTGATAATTTGATAATAGTCATGTTTTAAAAAGTTACATATCTCCGCTCAAGAGACTTGGTTCTGGGTTTTTAAAATTTAAGTGGGAATATCTTTCAAAAGCACTGGGCGTTCATTATTTTTGATTCTAAATTCATTGTCTCAATTATTTTTGAAGATATTGATCAAAAATTATTCTGCATAATTCGGCCGAATGACAGAACTTTGTGGAGCGTTACGGATTTCTCTCTTTGAAAAACTATTACATAATAAATACTAATTGTTCTATTTCCTTTCAGTGTCGATTCACTTTGTTTTTGGAACTTGTCAAAAAGTTAACGTAACTATTATATCATCCTTGTTATCGATTGTCTAATCAAACTTCCTTTCGGATTCTCCTCTGTTGGCTATCACCACTACTCTATTCTTTTTCATAATGTTCGAATCACATCAATTAAAATCTGACTAATCTATCTATTTAGATCTCTATCGCTTTCAAATATATCGTTTTCTCAAAAATATTTGGGTGATTTAACAATGCCCTCATAGCACTTAAGTGGCTTGTTGTTTGTCAAGTTGTTAATTCATCAACAATTTCCTTATACTTTCAATTAATTTGATATCATTTTTTAGTCTATGAAACAGTAGGAAACAGCATTGAGGGCATCCTTAAAGTCTCTGTTATCATATTCATTTTACGTTGGATTGAAATTTCGGGGTTTATTAAAATGTTCCCTATATAAAGATTGGTCACGGTCCTTATGTTTTTTATTTTTATGTTTTGATAAATATGAAATATTTAACCGGTGAAATTGATTGAATTTTTGAAAACGAAATATATATATATATACATATGTATATATTAATATTAACTACTAAGCATGCATCTTCATCATCAGTGAGTTTTATCCTTTTGTTTCGTAAAATTATTTTGAGTTGCATCGCCGTCCTAATGATCAATGTTAAGCATAAAATTCGGATTAACATGTCACGTTTTAAAAGTCAATTGAATATATTTTATTCTACAAAAAAATAAATATTGGCCGACTTCTTAACACTAAATTATTTGGTTGTTATTAAGGCAAACCATAAGTTGTTTGTCAACCAGAAATTTGAAATACTTTGGACAAATGATTTGAATATAACGTCATACTCATTTTAGTCGTTGTTGGATGTTTCACATTAAAATTTTATAGCATTAAACAAATTTTGGTGTTTCAAACAGTAATTTTGAACTGGTTTGTACGATTACAGAATAACATTTTAAACATACGAATCGTTGGTAGCTTTAAAAGATGCGATCGGTATTTTTTACTGCCTCAAATAATACTTGCCATATTAATTCGATTGTATGATTATACAGAAAATGTTTTAGTTTGTGCGTCAATCAATCGAATGATTCCTAATATTTAAAAATCAGCTTTTAAGGTATTTAGGTTTTTTATTTTGTGATGATTTTTATATTGATTATGTCATTCCTCCTCCATTGTTTTATAGGTTACTTTTCTAAGAGTATGAATATCACCTGAAATCTTAGACAACAATCACACCCCGAATAGCAAATGTTTACGGTTTGGGAAGGTTAATTATCATCATAAATTCAATCAGTCTGTGATTTTTCACTCATTGACACCCAGTCGCTGTTTTTTTATATTGATGCTGGGCATTTAAAATCAACTAACTTTATTTTGTTAACTCGAAATTTTCAAAATTCATAAAATTAGGCACATCAAGAACCGAAGAAAGATGGGCCAAAGACATCTGATTTTTTACAAAAACGCTTGAACAAAGGAATCCAATATTTTGATTCTGGCGATTATAATATGAAGAAGAATAAAAAAAAGTCCAACGATCCAAAAAATGAAAATATTCCAGGTAGTTCTTCAGCATAATTAGCCGAACCAATAGTTGTACCTCCTGCTGCCTACAACAACATGGAGGCTATCAAGAAAAAGATCGATCTTCCGATGAGTAGCATTGCCACGGATGAAGATGATATTGAAATTGTTGAATAGCCTGATGTAATTTTGACGTTTTTATTTTATGAAATCCTTACCACAAACTCAACCGGTTTTCTCCGTTTATACCAATTACAGTTGAAAATCGATTATCCAGAATAATTGAGACAGAGGTTACTTCGAATAACTAATATTCGGATAGTGGTAGGTTAACTTAAACGCAAACATTGAAAACCAAAATTAGTTCTAAATTAAAACCATCAAACAGAACAAAAATTTGTTGATAGTTTTTTGTTCCAAGACCGATATTTATTGTGCTAACAAATCGCGAATATTTTTGAATACATTGATTGAGAAGTTACAATCGACTTGTTTTACGTCCCCCTCATGGCTGTGTTCTAGCAATCAACAACTTTAGAACGGGAACCCCTTCACTTATTATCTAAAATTTCATTTTCTACATCTCCTGGGCGTGATATTATTATCTCAACGATTTCTTTATCGTTAAAAGTTGGATAACCTTTTTCAGTCGCATCCATCCATCTATCAAATCAATTACATCTTCCTTATTGCATTAACATCTGAATGATATTTAGTTTGTTTGATGCATTTATCTTGTTTATCGGCTATATAGCTTTACTTATTTGATTTCCACTTCAGGGATATCATACAATTCATTGAATTTTTCAAGCTAACAAGACCTGTCTGGAACGCTGATACTTGAATTTAATTTTTTATTGAATTTTTTCCTCTTCTCATAGAATGGAACAATACATTTAAATATCAGTTAATGGTCCTTTAATGAACCACGTGAATAACCAGTCTTCTACGTCTTCATAAAAGCATTCTTTCGTAGTCTTGAAATCAAATCTAGCACCCTCCAACATAAAATATTACGTGTGTTTTGTGATTCTATCGCCTTGTTTTTAAATATAGAATACTGTAGACTGTCCAGAGCCATATTTCTCTGAGAGATATGACCCAGAAAAACCGTTTTTAAGGACTTCAATGATTTCTAACATTCCTTTTATTTAAGACCAACACGTTTTCATCTTTCGTCAACCATGTATGTAACATTAAATATGGCAAAAAATTATTTATATAATATCACATATTTTGCTATGGACCGTGGAAGCTAAAACAATATTTTTCGCCTTTAGAAATAAGTGGATATTTTAATCCTAATTAAAATAAATTGTTGAAATTTTATCAAAATCTGGGTTTTAAATCAAAAAAAGTTGCAAAATATATTTCACAGCAAAATTTATATTCAAATAACCGAGGTTATACTGTAAACCAGTGTGTAATTTATCAAGATTGTCAAAACCTAACACCACATTTTGGTAATCCACACTGTGTACTTTCATCAAACGTAAAAGGAACTAAAAACAACTACAATCTCTTCATGATTAATTGTCAATTAAGATTCAAATTGTCACAGCTTGTGTACTTAATCGATGATAATTTTCACGTTAAAATTTATAGAACTTCACAAATTACGTCCGTGTAGAAATTGAAAATACTTTTATCATTTTATGGCGAAATTAATGTTTAATCACGTGGAATTAATAGTTCGGAGAAAAAATGAAAATTAATTACGTTCGTTGTTTAGATTGAACCAACCGGGATTCTAATGATTCTATGTCAACAAAGATCAAATCATAGATATTTATGAGAGCATCAACGTTTTGATCATCGGTAATAAAGGAAGAATCGCACTCTTGTTCAATTATAATACGTAAACGAATCAAAGGCAACAAAATAATCATTTTTAATAATTATTTTTGAATCTGTAAAGATAGTTTTATCCTGTTCAAGATATTAGATATTTCAACGTCAAAGATTTCAATTTTTCGCAAATTTCTTCACATGACTTCTTGATAAAGTTATTTATTTACGACATCCTTTGCTTCTGAATATATTCTGACCACATTTTCCGTTCCAGAAGGCCTAATTGTTAAGAAAATCTGCAAAAAATATCGAAAAATTAAACAATTAATCCCGGACAACTTAATATTGAGGAATTGTGTTATGATCCGGTTTTTCAAATATTTTATTGTGGAGAACAAATTTCTGGCCTCCACTCTATAAAAGTTGAAAATGAGAAAAGGCCATTATTGTCAGTGATAAGTAAATATTTACCTGATAAACGCACGGGCACCTTCATAATGAGATAGCACCTCGTCGATACATTTTTGTAATTCAGGTGGTGATATAACTTCCGTTTCACTCTCCGATGTTTTAATTAATTCTTTGTTCATTACCTATCTTTGAATTTAAATACATTCAGCTTGAGCTGACAGTGAGGCAAAAACGTGGCCAACTTGTTCCAGTCTGATAATGTAAACTTTCAACACATAAATTTTACTTTTAATTCATTTAGAATTAGTTCAAGTGCCAGTAAATTAGCTAAAGCGTCAGAACCAGTCTAAGGATTAGAAACATTCAAATTTGAAGATTCTACCAAAATATTACCTGATTGAATATTTGTGCCAACGCTACTAATTTTTGAGCAGAATTATATTGGAGTCTATTTTTAAAGTTGTCATACTCCTTTTCTTGAGGAACTTCTGCCAATTTTTGACTGACTGACGGTTGGAAAAGCACCTTAAAACAGTAAATTATATATGAAAATGTAATTTTATCATTTATAAATAAAACGATTTTTGATCCAACATCAAAACAACTCAGCTGAAAACAGAATTTAACAAATGATGGATAGATGATGTACTGTGATAAAACCATTAATAAGCGATCATATGTGCTTTTCATTCAATAATGTTGAGGTAAAATAAGATCTAAAATAAATGACCAAAAAATATAGCATTCTTTTAAATAAAAACCTAAGGTATATCAGGGTAAAATTTTGGTGTTTTGTCGAAAATAAATCACACGGCTGGCTATTTTGAAGATAGTATGAAAATACATTAGTGGTTTGAAAAAGGTCAAACATTTGATTTAGTTGAGAATTGGAAATTTCGACTGTTTCTATATTTTCAATGTTTTGGATCTATTTTGTGTGAATTATAATGATGGTAAATTCCTTGATCAATTTTTTGAAATGTTTAAATATAAAACATCTAAAATTTTTCTGAAAGATGCCGGCGTATTCATCAGTACAGGCCAGGTGGTATGGTTTACAAACATTAATTTGAGGATGTCTGTCAAAAGTTGTTATACTCGGATAAAAGCCTTTCTTAAATTCATTCTTTTACAGATACCTACTCAAACGAAACATGTGACTTTGATAAGACAGTTATTAAAAATTCACACAACCACTCCAAGTTTAAATGATATCATGATATTAAAGAAGGCCAATGAACCAGGATTTTTTGAACGGTGAATATAAAGAAACATCACGAAATAATATCGGATATAAATATATTTATATATATGATGGCTTCCTAACTTTCAATCGATTTTGATTATCAAGTGAGACAAAATTGAAGTTCTACTTCTATTCTAGATTAAAATCTACTTATATAAGAATATTCATCAAGGCCAATAAATCGACAACGATTGTTAAATTGACTATTTTTCATAAAAGCAAGCAAAAATCAAATATAGAGTTATCTTCTTTTATAAATATGTTGATATTCCAAAAAACTATATAAACCCTATCATCGTGAGGTATGTGCATTTCACAATCATCTGTCCCTTCACTCTACAAGTTTTAATGATTGTATTCTGTAATATATTGTTTCCAATTTTTTCATGGAGAGAAACAATTTTATTGACATTATGAATGGAGCATTGTGATATGATCACAAGTGAGATTTTAATCTTTTAATTATGTTGCAAATTCGTTTGAAATTTTAAACATCGTTTATTTCAGCCATCATGATAATTTAAAATATAGTTTAAAATAAGAGAAAAAGATAATGAAATAAACCTACCGTGCCGTGACCATTAGCCTCAAAGTAGATTCCAATATCGTATAGTTTGGCAGCAGAATGAAGATATTTTACACCAGTTTTGGCGCAACTAAACTCGACATTCTTGTTAAAACATAATAAACTCTTGATTTTGCAAATTGAGTCACTGCAGAATTTGTATAAGCAGTGCAAACCACTCCAAATGTAAATTTAAGATCAGTGATGTTGTTGAGGAGTTGTACGATGTAATAAACGAGCAAATTTTAGAAATTCAAACTACCAACACAGTCATATGATCTCCATTCAACACGGTACACTTTTCATCCTGCTTGTAAAAATACACGATTCTATCTGCATCGCCGTCAAAACTAACACATCTTTGGTTTGCCTGAAATTCGAATTCTTTGTCAAATAAATGTATACTTTCGTGAGGTTTTTGATTAATGTACACATAGTCAGCACCACACTGATTTAGATGAGATTAAACTTCGAAATTTACGTCCCCGCAAGACTCGTCGTTTTTTATTACAATGTAGTTCATGTCTGGTATCACATTAATTAGTTCTCGTAAGTGTATTGCTCCGACGCCGTTTGCGCAATCAACAAACAAGTTGGATTGTTGAAGATTTAGACCCTAATGTTACAAATAATAAATAATATATCTAACGGATAAATTTAAGATTGCACAACAGGGATCTCAAAATTTGTTTAAATAAATCAGCTTTTTATTGCAATTTACAAAAATACACAAAATTGTGACTTAGGTTATATCCGTAAAATATCACAGGTCCATACATACATATGATAATCGTAACTTTTATATTTTATTTCTGGGGTTTTATTGTTATTTCTGGATCCGGTGATAAATTAAATCCTCCAAAAACACTGATCAAATAAACCATATAACATTCAAGGTAACGGAATATTTGCTGTCTTTAATTTTGGAAAAATCTCCATCTATGTTTATGTGTTTGAGGTTTATACAACTTTGAAGTTTAAATAAAGATTGGTGTTTAAGCTGACCCAAGATTCAACGAGTGACTCCTATTATTAATAGGAACATTCAAAAATTATCAGATCGATCGTTTATGAATAATAAATTACATCCCTGTATGATGATGTTGATTCTTGATACATTTCAGCTTGCCCAATTTTTATAATGTGTACTTCGTGGTTTTAACTACACAGGGATATGAAAACCACGAGGATAAGAAAATAAAATATAAATTATAAAAAGGATTAAAGTAAATACACGATTTGCAATCTGATCTCTCTGTTGCAGTTTAACAACGGTTGGAGTATTGTACAACTCAATAAACAAAATAGGGTTGTAAATCGAGAAAAATATTTGGAACATACAAAAAGCTGTAATGGATATGGGCGCATGTCACCTTTAGATTTGGGGTTTAAACTTTCTCTGAACCCTCTAAAATGATGATTGAAAGTTGGCATACGTTCAATCCTCTGTAAAATTTCGATTTCGAAGAATATATTATCATATAATCTCTCAATAGACGTATGAATAATAAAATATTCTCAAGTCGAATCATTAATAGATTGAAAAGGCAAAGATGATAAACTGATGTTCTAATTAACCAAAAATACTCATATTGTTTCTTTCCACTATTTAGATTCATCGAGTTTTAGCATAAACAAGATGAATAGCTATTAATTCGAAAAAATTCGAAAACAAGATGAAACAAGGTGATTTTATAAATAAACTGTTAAAAACTGCACCTTGGAATATTAAACTTATTTGACTTTGGTTTATGAACTAAAAATTTTCCCAACGAATCGAAATTCGTTTGAGTTTGAAGAATTCGTAGTGTACTGATTTCATATGGGGAAAATAGAACTGAATAAGTGAAAATGTGAGAATTTTCGATTGCTAAGTCTAAATGAAAGGTTGCACTCTTTGCGAATGCGACAAATGAAAAACTTGAATAATTTAAGAAACGGAGATTTCTTATTTTTAATTTATGATAAAAGTTTATAAAAGGGTTGTCAAACAACCCAAGTCGATTTTTTACGATGAACCAATGTTTAAATTTGTTATAAAAGTGTTAGTTTTACACTTACAAGATTTTTAAAGATAAGATATCCAGATGTAAGTAAATCAAAATATTCGGCTTCAAGTGCAGTTTTTTTAGAGATATTGGATCTGAATACCAAGTAGTGAAAGAGAGGAGTGGTTATTTTGCCTAAGTCATAACAATAAAACCATAGTTATAGAAATAAACGAATGGGAAAACTCGAATGCCAGAAATTAGGTATTCTGATAAATCTTCGCCGCTTTTTCTGAATTAAAACAAAACAACCTGGTATCCCTTGCTGTAAATGTAATTGAAGGATGCAGAACATTGATATTGTAATCTCTGCAAAAGTTTTCGATATATTCTCTCAAATTTTTGTATCTTGATACTATTTAAACAATACTCGATTGAGCAAACTTTGGTTGCGTGTTGTTCCCAATCTTGACATAACATTTCACCATTTGAATCAATAAACTTAATGCCGTTATCCTGAATTAGAAATATCAGACCTTTTCTGGGTTGTGCGATGCAGTGATGATAACTCCGACAGGAGCTTTTATTAGTTTAACTTACCTTGTAAATATTTTGACCTCAGTGAAGCCAAAATCCCTATTCGATACACGATTGGGATCATAAATTCAGACCTTTTTAATTTAAAATTATAAGTTTATGGTTAAAATTTGTTAATTTTGATGTGAAACTGTGAAAGAAAAATCAGACTCTTGTAGTTCGGAATTTAATGAAAAATAATTAAATTGGATATTTGACCCTTTTTAAAGTTTAATAGTTTTAATACTATAAAAATACAAGATATTACTCTGGTTATTAATTCTTAGTATAAGCTGGTGTTGTGGACACCCAATTCAAACAAACTAACAACGCGAGTGTATTTTAAGTTAAAAATAATTTTTTTCATTTAAAAAAACAACCATTTGAGATCAACCGAAGTGAAACACTTTGATTCATCGATCGAGTGAATTTGAGGTTGTATGAGATGTTATAACTTAAAAATCTGTAGTGCAAAAAATGATTATTTTTGAATTTAAAATATGTGAAATAAGGAGTCAAAAAACTCAGTAAAATTAAATTATCATAACTTATTTTGCTAATTTTTTGAAGCTGCCTCTCAAAGACGTATATTAAACTATAAAAATTATATCAATAGCGGTTTCTATGAATTATTTCATCTTGGAAAATTTTTGTTAAACTTATATGAAATATACTGATTCCTCGATTTTAACTGAAAATATTCTAAATTTTAGAATGAGAACTCTCAGAAATTTAATATTGAGCTCAGTGAAGAATGATAAGCCACATATGCGAGTAATGTTGGAAAATGATATCCGTGGGGTGAACGTTCACGTAAATTTAAGGATATGTCAAGACGAGGACACGTTCGTACATCATCATTTTATTCGGAGTGTTCAAATAATGTCTGCTTTCTCAGACAAAGTATAAAATCACTGTGATTTCAAATTGATCCAGGTCGAATTTCGGGTTAAAACCTGCAAAAATATTCGCAGAAAATAACACTTAACACTCAAAAATTTACTGAGATGATCAAAAATATATCAAACTGCTGTCAGATCGACTTTATTTTAAACATTTAAAAAACTTTGAAAATGTAAACTAGAATGACTTGCCAAAACTGTCACATCAGTCATCAGTTAATCCAAGAAAGTGGTCATATTATATGATTTTGTAGAAAATGTTTGTATGGTGTAAAATCTAATTTATCGGTTTTGTGATAATAAGCAATGGATGCAACTTAAGTTAATACTAGAGTCTCCAACTCTCCGGAGTTGAGTAATGACTCTCGCTTCTGTGTTTCAAAATCAGAGATAACCTAAATTGTTCCTGAAGTTTAGAGCTAATTTTTTTAACATCTAAACAACACTCATTTTTATTAACCATCTAATCAATATACCCAGGAGATAGTCATGTTTCTATCGGAGAACTCCACATTTTAGTTTTTGAAAATAATTTTAAAGTACATGATCTCTCTTTAAGAATGTTTTTCATCAATACCCATCTCAAAAGATGAACTTATCTTGTTTTAAAACCCGTAGAATATATCTGGTGTAATCTAGTGATGTCAGGAAGATTAATGTTGAAAGTTATGTATAAATAATTCAGATAATTGCGAACGTCACGCAAATCGAGAAAAATGAATCATTGAATAAATAAGACATGCTTGAATGTTCGAAATTATTTGACGGTGACTATCATGATGTTTTGGATGAAATATGTCACATTTTGTTGTGATAATAAAGGTTTTAATGCAAAGAAAGTCAAATTTCAACTGGAGCGAAATTTAAAAGAAGATTAATTGGATTGTTTAAGGTAAAGGCACAACTAATAAACATGAAGCCGTTGGACTTTGCCCTTAACAAAATTATAGTGAAAATGGCTAAATTTTAAACTCATTTGGTGAAACGCCGGTTAAATGAAGCAGAAATTTTGCAAATGATAATGATTAAATGATAGTTTATTTTCTAAATTCCAAAATTCATAAAAGACGGATTTAATACAACAATACATCAAACCAATATTAAATTTTATAAATGGCATTCCCTTCAAAAGGAAGGGAACAAGGCCCATCAGTGTTGCAATTAAAATTTGTAGAGAATGAGAAAAGATGGGTCCAAATCATATTCAAAGACACAATATTGTTAATTAATTTTCTGACTGCTTCAAAAAATTTTTGGGCATATATTAAATTTTAATGTCTTGTAATTCAAGAAATACCAATATTTCGGATAAAGGAATTTATATGGTTAAAGCTCGTTTTTTCGAATTAGATTTTCGGCTATCATAGCCGGATTGTTAGAGACAGTTTTGTTTTAAAAATTGGTATTTATTTAAAGTATCTAAATGGCGTATTCCCATAAAACTTCGACGTATCAATGTCCGACTTAAGAAAAATAATCCAGATCATATAAATTGAGCATATCATAAATTATAAAATTCGAAAATGTCAAATTACTGGCAACGAAAGCCCGATGTCCCATAAACAATGGGAATGTTTGGAAGGTTCTTACACTCTTCAGGACATTTCTCCAACTCTTTAGCAATTAACTCCATCCTTGCAATCTTTTATCGGGTGTCTGCGTACCCAATCGATAGGTTTAAAACTGTTTTGAATGAATCAAATTATTACATTTTAACACCACAAACTTAATTTTATGTGCTAAATCGTATGTTAGCAAACAAAAAGCGGCATGTTTCATCACCTTGTTGGCAGTTTTACTGATATTAATGAAATGCCCTCAATACAAGGCAACTTGTCTAGTTAAAAAATGAAAATCTTGAGAAAATTGGTTTCAGGGATGAAATTGAGTCCTGTCTAGACATTAACCGCGCAGCCGTAACCAATTAGTGATTATTTCATCAATTACACTTCAATCCCCAAAAAGAAGTTTGACTTTCTCGTTTAATATTTTCGGCTCAAGAAACCTTCAGATATTGATTGAAAAAAAGGTTTGAATCAATTGAAATTATCTGTCAGTGAGACATATCGTCATGTTTGAATTATACAAAAATGTGTCTATTATTTCACATCTACATTTATCATCCACTAGACTTTGATATATGTGTGACGGTTTGGACCAAAAAGTGTTGCGAGTTGTACCACAACGAATGACTGTTTTTGAAGAATGGATTTTTAACGACTGAAAATTGAAATAGACTTTATTTAAGTCTTTAAAAACCAGGTAAGTCAGCGTTAAACTAATAGTTAGTCTACACATATGTTTTCTCTGTTCAGGCACTGTATAAAAAGCGAAAATTACAAACCCTCCATTTGAACCTCCAATTTGTCGAATAAAATAATTGATGGTATCTTTAAAAACGTTGAAAGATAGCAATAAGTTATCAAATCAAACAAGTTGAATGAATTCAAATCACGTAAACCCCCAAAATATTGTAGTTTGTTGTTGAATGATGAACGATAATCTGACCCAGTCGGACAGAGACACCCAAAACTGTTAAAATTTAAATGTCAAGTTTACCATAGTTTGGAGGTGGATTAAAAGGTTCAGGTTTACCAATAAAATAACCTTTCAAATTATCACCATACAATATTTTTAATGAATCCGTGTGAGATGCTTGTCCCAAATGAAAAATTGCATAAAGCGGAATGGTTTAATTAAAGACTATGATGATCTTGCTCAAAGAATGGTCTCATACATTTTGGAAATCATTACTGACGACCTCCAACATTTTCCTATATTCAGAGAGTTTTTTCCAGAAATATTGGAACCTGCAAGATTTTACGAGGTAGTAATAAAAACTAATTTAATTTAAAGAATATTTTATTTCAAACATCTTGGATTATTCAATAAAAGCCGGGCTTGGTTTTTTTAGTTGAGGTAAATGGTTTCAGCACACGGTTTCAATAATTATTGTAGACCGAAAATTGGAGGTTAAAATTAAACTGCTTCCCCGCCGCTGACTTAAATCCTAATAATAATAGTCTAATTTAGTCATAAACGTTGTCTTGAAGCAATGTTAATTATTTATATATACTTGAGAATTGCCTTTCCTTAATGTTGTTAAAAATAATCATCAATTCGATTGTTACGTTTAACGATTTTGATTGCCATTTTTCAGTGTTTTGGTTGCAAAACCCTGTATTATCATCACTAAGCCATACCTTATCGGCACTGAAGTCATAGAGCATGGAGGCATCGATACCTAACTTTTAAACTTACTTACAACATTTGGCTACAATTTTCTAGTCTTAAAGAACATGTTTCAAAAACCGTCCTTCTATTTAGTCCAAACTGCCATATATTTTTCAAAACCCTGTTTCTGGGAGTGTTTATTCGATTAGCAACTTGGCTATATTCCGACAGAAGATTTTAAGGGCCAGCTGCTCCATTTGTGTGTTGGGCATTAAATCAATGTTTTATACATAACCCTCTCTATAATTATCCTACAAATAAAATTTAATGGAACAACAGAATCAATCGATAAGTTTAGGTATTAGCCACACTCATACTGTCAATCTATAGCATGTTTAGAAATGATAATTCTTTGATTTAAAGTTTATGATTTTTTTATGAAAACTGACACTCAATTTTTCAGAAAGAATCAAATTTATGGATCGAAAACACTTTTTGAAAAATGCTTCGTTAAATAAGATATTAGTTGAAGAATCCCTTTATAAATACCACAATGTTAACTTTAGAGGTTTAAGTAAACTGATCTAGATTTAGAAGAATAACTACATGCTAAGATATCGGATATGAATCAAAAATATCATGAAATTTCAAATAAATATGATTTCAATATGATCTATGATCAATAATGTCTAAACTGTGCTTTGGGAGCTTTTAGTCTGTATTACTTTAACGGATCTCTGATCAGATTCAACTACATCAAGTACTTTTTATCATTATTCCGTTGATTAATAAATAAAATTGACGGGGAATTCATTGAACACAGCTTTGTTTGATCATCGACACCACACAAAGATGAGCACTAATTATGAATGTGGTCATTTTTTGGTCCAGACTTATTATATCTTTATTTGGTGAAATCTACTACTTTGAAAAATATGATAGAAAATTTATTCACAAATGATGTGCATATCCCTTCATTTCGGAAAACATCTTTGGGAGAAGCTGATACCACGATAGAGGAATATTGAGTTCGTCTAACTCGAATATAATTTCGATAAAGGCTGATTTAATTAATTTCAATATTTAATATTGAACAAACAACGATTGAAGGCAGTAGTACACTGCTGATGGATTATACCTTCATCAAGTTAGTCCAAAACGTGTATGTCAGAAATTGTACATCAATGAGCATGATTTATGGAAGATCACTTGCAAACTTTGTAATTTCTCATCAATTTTTAAACTTATAATCAATAACTGATATAACGGCTCGTGTTTCGTGCCTCTAATAAGGTGGATCATTAAAATGATGCAAACTTAAAATCCTCATATTGATGCTTGTTTCTTCTTTTGATGAAATTCAATAAGCATCAAGTAAAAATACTTATACTGTTTTGACTGTCTGACAGCTTAGCGAAAATAATGAAAATTGTAATCGTTTGATGAAACATCGATTCAATCTTAATTCTTGTTTTTATAATGATTTCTTGAATGTAATCGGTCAAGATTCAACTTTTACATTTTAGAAATTGTGAAATCGTTGAGAAAACGTCTGGTTAAACCCTCTACTTGTTGGTAGATTTGGGTTTCACTGCTTTCAGTATTTGCAGTCACGCTGAATACTATCTAAATACTGTATACATGGATTGTCTATTAGATAATACGTGAAATATTTGACGCCACGACCCGATTTTATATAAGTGACCCAGAGAAAGTGTTCAGCGGGTTCGAACCCGTTGTTCTTCAAACACAAACTAAGTATGACAGGCATGCTGGTAACTCAAAAATATTTGACTCGGCAAAAGATTTGAGAAGCATGATAAAGATTTTCTGAGGATAGGAGACGGATTGAAAATAACCACGGTAAATCTGCAACTAGCAGAACTCCTTTTGTCTGGTTTGTTTTGTGGAATCATTGTTAAGAGAAAGGCGAAAGAGTGATTATTGAGATTTTATTCGTTCAATATAAAATAAATTTTAGCTATATTTAAACGAGCTTTTATTTGCTACATGGCTTTTGAAATATATTGACTTCATTTCATTTGATTCAAACATGGTCAAGGGTGTTCGTAAAGTTTGTTAGTTTTTAAAAACAACGGTTAAAAAACATCCCAAATAATTTTTATTTTAATAAAGAAAGTACCATTCATTCCAACCTAAATTTTTCACCATTTCAAAATCATGTCATCAATGGTTTGAGTCACACCTTTTAGTAAACTATATAATTTGGAACAACTGTTGATTTCTTTCTAGTATTTCCGTTTTCACAATATATTCAAGAACAATGGTTGCGGAACGGTTGATTTTTGGAATATGATAAAAAAAAATCAAAAAAGTTTTTGGTTTGGATTCCTTACACTGTTTCATTACTTTACCAAATATCGAAGCTATTAGTAAAAGAAAATCCATATGAATACTCAGATTTCAATCTTAAATATAACTCCTAGAATCTACCACGATAGCAAAGTAGAAATTCACATCGGTACTATTTCAAGAAACTTAAAATCATTCGGTGAACCAGCAAACTTCCCTATTCAAAATTAATAAACGATGCTCTTAATTAATACATGTCGGATTCTTAAACAAGTGCAGTTTTTTAATTCTGTAATAAATTACAGAGGTGAACCGCAAAACTACCCGAATTCGTTCCAGCGATGGGCCCATTATGCATGATACAAGTTTTTGCTAAACAGGTTTTATTTACGATATCCACACTTTATTGGTCGAAAGTATGTCACGTATTCGATATAAATGAGATCCCGTCGACCAAAGCTCTTTCTTCAGGAATAATATTTAAGTTTTTGTGAAACATTTACATGCATAATTTAAAGCAAAAACAACCACGGTAAAAACACTACCCAAACCAATAAATGAAGAATCAAAATAATATAATGAACTAGTGTAAAATATGATTGTATATTCATCGCAGAGGGAAAATAATATTAAAATATCAACGTAACATTCATTTACGCATGTCAGACAAAATTCAAATTCGAATCCCAAAAAATGGATATACAAAGGTTACAAACAATTTTCATCAACTATGATTTAACGAAGTTTAAAAATAAAAATATATGCAAAAAATGAGGACGAGTTTGAATAAAAATTCCTATGAAGTTCCAAAGTGAAATTATTGCGGTGTCACGCTGCCTGTTATTAACATTAAAATATAAGAACAATATTGCCGCTGACAAAAAACTAGATGATTGAAAAAAACAACAAACCTTTCCTCAAACGGAAATGACTGGGAAGGTTTCATAGTAAAAATTTGCATCAATCAAAATGCATTAAGATATTTTTGACCTTTTTTTTCTTCGTATTCATCCAACCAAGAGCCCGAAATGATGAATTATATACTCAAGCGATGACAATTAAACCATAGAACCTGGTAGACTACACTACTTAAATCAATTCATAAGATAAACCCAGTTCATGGGGTGTAATTGTTAAAGACAGGTTCATGGACTGTCCCGTTGACCCTGATACTATTCCACGTGAGTCTAAAAATTGTTCGAATATGGCCTATCAGGCACGTCACATGACATGGAAATCGTATTGCAAACCTTAAACCTACTAGCATCAGCTAAATTTCCCCAACGACGAATCACGTAGATGTTGTGTTCGATTACAAACAAATTATTCTAAAATAAAATCACGATGTTGAACGAAACGACATTATAAAATGCACTAATTATTAACCCTGACTAAACCTAATTTGAGAAAGAGTAATGACAGCCTCTAAAAGTTAGGAGCTCAAATTTCCTTTAAAGATTATATCTAACGAATGTCTCAACGTGCACCAACTATGTTCGATAGCTCCCAGTGGTAAAAGTATAAAGCAAAGAAATAAATGTTTCAAAACTTCATATGCTGTAGTTTATTTCAAGATGTTCTTCAATTATACTAAATTAAAGACAAAAAATACCTTCACAAAGCCTATATTTTTGGCCATCTCTCGAAAACACTGACGACATAAATTGAGCTGATATTTTCTGATAAGTCCGTGACCATTTGAACAGACGGAGCTTTTTTCATAAAAAAAGCATTACCATTGTCTGGACCCTCTTCCAAAGCTTTTGGTGTGACTATTCCAAATTGTTGAATGAACCATCCTCAAAGATTCACGATTCGACGAAATGAAACGACTGGGCGCGAGTTTGCTCATAATTTACGGGTAAACTATATTAGATTTTATCATTATATGCATTTGCTATACTCAAGAATATGTGATTTATGTATGACAATACCACACGCATGTGCATCCTAAGTTTTTTTCTTTAACCTGAAAATTTCAATATACCGTTTAATTTTAGGACTTGATCGACTACATTAACCGGCCAGTTAAAGAGAAAGTTGATTTCGTGTAATGTATACCGACTTTTATTTTTTTGGTCAGAGAGCCATTATGATGATCTAGAGCTATAGTGCCAAGTTGTCCCTCTACAGCATTACCTACAAGGTATTGAGTCAGTATGATGTGACATTAATTGAACGGGTATCCCTATTGAAATGGATACCATCCTTGCCTAATATCACACGCGAATATACCATTTCTTGGTAAAATGAATCGGTTAGGTCAGTTAAAAATTTCTTTTTTTGTTAACTTTTTAAAGGTTAATTGGATTAGAGTAGCTCTTTCGAAATTAATCACGATGAAAACCCAAGAAAGTAAAGCGATGATGCTTTGGAGATCGTTTAACGTCGTAGGCGTCATTTATGTTGAAAAAGGGCGTTTTCCTTCACAAATTTAGTAGGAACGTTCTTCTTGAATTTTAAGTTTATCATAAAGTTCAGCATGACTATCCTTTATGGAAATAGTCATCTTAATGATTTAAAATCAGTGTTATTAAATCTCAAAAACCACTATAAGGGTTTGATTATTCAATCAACAGACTGCCTCAGGAGCCTCACCTTGATAATATTTTATGAAAATTTTAAATCAATTATTTTATTAAAAATTATGGCTGCTTGAATAAAATCGTCAGAACATTTAAAAGAAAAATGATTTATATCAAATATAATCGAACAGGAATTTAAAATTTTCGATGAGCACACGAAAATTGGTTATTTGTATATCATTAATCATAGTTTACATTTCTTGATGTCGTATTTAAAATTCTTTGATTTTTTCCCAGTGAGAAAATTCTGCTGTTTATCTGTCTTAGATGATGGAAGGACTTTGAGGGATTAATGTTTAACCTGCGAAAGCTTGGCATGACCCTAACTATCGTCAATTAGAAGGATCCATAAACTGGTTGCGACCTGAGAGAATGTTCAAGCTAGAACAGCGGTGCGCCTCCCAGCAGCCATAAAGTCAGCTTAGAATCATACCCGGTTGGGTTTTAACAACTTCTGTTCTGATGCCAAAATAATGAATTGAATTCAATCGTTTTGAATAAAAATAAATTTGAAAAGTTAGTCACATCGATCAGCAGCATATTTAAAATTTTAGACTGAGAATTGTTTAAAAATTCGACAAACAATTCTTTTGAATGAAGTTTTTTTTATGCAGTTGGTGTGCTACCGTGAATTTACCTCAGAGATTGACGATTTCAGTGTTTAAACCAATTTTTTTTGTTCTTTCGATAGACCGTAATGTTTTGAATTTCGAAAGTAGGAGAATATATCTATAAATTTAACCATGATAAAGGCGGTAATTCTGCATTCAGATTACATACATTTAAGGTGGAATACCTACCCCTTTTCTACTCTCACTTATCCTCCAAGGCAGGCTAGAATTTTACAATGTTTATCAAAGATGTGAAACAGTGTTTGGTTTTACTCTTCCTAATTAACGGTTATTTATCTTAATGAAATATTAACAAACATCTCAAAGAGCAGGATAGAATGACCAAACGTGTAAAAAGTGATTGAATTTCGAACTATAAGCACATCAACGCAATACACAAAAAATTATTGTTAAAAAATGTACCAAATAATAGGTACAAAAATCTGTTAATTAATTGTAGATTTTTTATTCAATTTGAATTTTTTTAGACTTTTGTCAATTGAATCATCTCCGAATACCCACCAACAGATTTTGCTTGGTTGAACCTTTTCAATGCGTTATTTTGTGATACTTAAGTCAAAAATTCATCCTTTTCAATTTGACTATATTATTTCAATTGGATTATGCTTGTGACACCGATGAAAACACATATCTAACCATTCCGCACGCAATCGATACACATTTCACATTCCTTGTACAACAAAAACCGCTAACATTTCCTAAATTTTAATAAGGAATTTATTGTAATGAACCGATGACACAATTAAACTTTATTCACTTTAAAGTTTTGACTGTGAAGATTTTGGGTTTTAATATAAAAGGTATTAAACATTTATAAATCATGATCAGGATACCCATTATTCTATGAATGATTTGACCTGGAATTTAAATCAGTTTATCATTATTTTTTGTTTAGGTTTTTGGGATTCTGCAGATTTTTATCGTCAAATTTACTGCGTGTTACTTCAAAGTTGGGAAAACAACCCAGTGACGCGCTAATAAAATGGCCTAATTTAGCACTAATTAAGTTTTTTGAATTAAAAATTGAGAAAACATTATTTAAGAAAATTGGAGAGATGAAAAATTCATTTGATTTTGACCAAGACAAGTTTGTTTTGGCCAATTTTGAAGTTTCGCGAGGGTAATGTCAAGTTCCATATGGATTAATTTTAAGGTAAATTCCAGAGTTTTGAAATCTTCTTAAGCCAAAAACAAATATTCTTCGAAGAGTTGAAGGATTCATATTTGTCAATGACAAATGTGATTTTTGTCATCAATTGCCGGTCCCCGACAATTCAATTTTTTCAATCATCTATTTAACACCTTATTAAGCACATCTTAATCCTTTCTAAGAGGTTTTTCCCTTATAAAATCTAACGTTTGATGAAAAACTCCTCCATTGGGGATTCCATAAATAATTCCCAGAATGAAAGAGGAGGCTCCAAAGTTCAGCTCTCAACATTTAGAGAATTTAACAATACACTCTGAGTCCTTTTACGGAGTCTGTATAATCCTTAAGATATCGGAACAAGTTTATCCTGAAAAAATCAAATAAATTTTGCATCAAAAGTTTTTTAGAATGTTGCCTTCTTAATTTTTAATCAAAAATAACCACAACGTTGCCAAAATAGACCATTTTGCTGGCGAAACTTCTTTTGGGTTACCCATCTGGATTTACTAGTGGGCAAATTTTATCCTCACATGGCCCTGTTTTAAGTTCCGCGTTGTTAGATTTTAGTTTAAAACCGGCACTCTGTTTATTTAGTACCCATCCCTAGTTATCAGTCTATTTGAGGGTTTCAAATTAATAATAGTAAAATGGATGTGATTCATTAACGTCGGCTTACTCCGAAATCAATAAACCAAATATTATAATGATTCAATTATTTAGTCGATGTAACTTTATACTGGGTATGCGCGATTTGTGCTTTTTAATTTCCAGGAAATGTCTTTGTATTGTAAACTCATTCCTTTTGAATGGTATTTTTTTTGAATATTAATTAATCAATTACGAATCAAAATAACGAAAAATACTACATGTAAAAGTAGTTTCATGTGCAAAAAATCATCAAAAACTAAAATGAATATACTTGGGCTATTATCTACTGTGATGTTCAGGCCTCATATTTTCATAAAGAATATAAAATTGGCGTAAATGCGATAACCCTGTATTAAGCTGGCGTTTAAGTAATTCGCAAGTTCAATACAAATGTAATCCTTTGCTTGCATCCCAATGTTTCGAAAATAAATACTCACGGAAAATGAGAGAATACAATAAAGCAAGAAGGTTGAACTCTTTCTACCAACTAAATATTGATTGAACGATCGCGAATGCAGAGGTTGACATCGATCAGTCAATTGTTATGCTCTTCGTCTTACAATCTTGCATCAACAAAATAGTGGGTATTTATAGTTTCAAAAATATCGTTTCTCTGGTCCCTTAACCATGTCGACGATTGTGAACATAATTAAAAATCAACGCTTTTTTTATGATCTTTCCATAAAATACGTTTCGGTGATATTCAACGGTGATTTCCCAAATGGTATTTGTATACGATAAAGATTTATAAGGTAAATAACCGATACCGTTTAGTATCTCTCAAAATAACGTAGTTATATGTGATTTACATGACGGAGGTGCCATCTTTAGGAGCGTTGAACCAGTGATCACAACCAAAGTGGTTTTTTGCATTGGTGTAAAACAAGTATATTACTTTCAGAGGTAAAAGCGACGTTAGCATATATCCAGGGTTAGTAAATTTTTAAATGCCTGTATCTATTTCAGGCCAGGTTGTTGGAACACGGTAGTGTCGCACGGAACGATTCTTACGAGTTAATTCTTCACGTAGTCAACACTTGAGTAACAGTTTTTATTCATTGATTATTGGAATAAATTGAATAAAAATATTATTGCATAGAAATTAGTTTTCAGAATAAAGGGATTGGCGCTTAAAGGGATTTTAGTCAAATTGATTTCTTTGCAATTGATGTTTAGCGGTCGAAACATTTAAGAAAAATGAAAAAAACTCAATAAAATTCTTTAGTTGTCAATAATTTCGTTGTTTAAGGACCTTCTCACATAGGTTTTCGTGTGTTGGTTATAAACACTGCTATTTCGTGTTATGATTGTTAGACAATCTGCCATTAAGTTTAAAAACTCGGACTCATTTCCAGGTCTATAACATTTTTACATAACCCCTCAACTCAAAATAATCTTGCTTTATATGGTTTAGGAAGGGTGAATATGGTTATAAATAAGAAATCTCATAACCCATCGTAGTAAAATAGTCAAAAACTGTAGAGACATTGATGAATCTAACTTTGTCGGTGATAACAACGCAGAGAATACTCACCAGATTAATTTTTCGGTATATCACAGAAAATTTTCTCCTTAAAAGGGTCGACTGTTTATTTCTTTTGCATTACGCTGTATCTGTTCATTGCGCCACAAAAGATATGTTCTTCGATCATATGCTAGGTATTCTAAGAGCTGCTGCATTGCCTATTGGTGATTAACCCTTTATTGATTGTATTAAATCATGACTAAACAAGACTGCAGTGGTTAATGTTACCACTTTCTGTCTTATATCGAAGGTCCTTAAACAACGAAATTATTGAAAATTAAATAATTACTCGTAATTTTTTTCTATTTCATTTTGTCTTTGATTTTTCGTCGGCTTAATTGAATTAAAAAAACTAATTTGAATTTTAACCCCTATAAATGATCAGCGCGCAAAATTCACATACTTCCTGGGCCATATTATTCTGAGTATACCCAGTATTCCATGAATCAGAAATTCATTTAATGTTGCTGAAAAGGACTTATCATATGGATAATCCCAGTATTCATGAATTCATATGTACGACCACGAGTTAAAAGTCAGCTATGGCATTCAAGCATGTTTAGAACTGGCTCCAGGGCCTTGACAAATATCCAAAATGTAATATTTTTGTGTTAATTCGTTCTTATGTAGTTTCTGTTAGTGTATTTCATACTTAGCCTTATTGAAGCTCATTCTGTCTGCATATTTGAAAAATATTGTAGAATTGTTGGTCAACCTGGTATGGTCACCTAAGTAGAAATATTTTCACATATAACTATTTTGAAACAGACGAACAGGTGATTTTTTGAACTGCGGCTGCATTTATTCAAAAAGTTCATTCATCCAAAAAAATTGCAAAGAATTAGGGTGTTGCATAGCCCCGAGATATTGCAGTGATCAACAATAGCCTAGAAAAGTAATCGTGTTGAATGTATCCATTTTAACATTTCTACAGTTTGTAACCAGAAGTGAACGATGTTATTAGAGTTGTATGACGCAACTCTAGCAATCAATCAAACATTTTTTATTTTTAATCATAGGGGTTTCAAAGATACACGTTTTATGATCTATTGGCCAATTTTATCAACAAAACAGCAGATTATATCAGTGTCATCGGGCAGTAATGGTTAATTACAATCATTAGCTTTATATTTATAGTACCATTCAAATTTGTTGGGTATGGTTACTTCTTTAAGCTGTCCAAAATAAATCCTTGGATGTTATTACCCAGGTTTGCTAAAATCGGTCACTTTGATGTTGGAATTACATTCATATTAACATGGTTTGCTAATTAATGTAAACATTAGAAAGTTATAAGATGGGTATGGTGAATGTAGAATGACAAAGGAATTGGTATTCACTGTCACTAATCTTCCCATCCTGATGTAAGATAGATTA
Source organism: Thelohanellus kitauei (assembly GCA_000827895.1). Lineage (NCBI taxonomy): Eukaryota > Metazoa > Cnidaria > Myxozoa > Bivalvulida > Myxobolidae > Thelohanellus > Thelohanellus kitauei. Next base: position 117,275 of record JWZT01002103.1, read on the forward strand.
TGAGACCCGAAAGAAGTAAGAGAATAATATGCTCATTAGTTATGTTTAGCAATATTGAAACATTTATTGTATCAATATGCGAGCCTTCTTTCTTCCAAATTAAAAAAATATTTTAAAACGCATGAGAGACCCCTTGATTGATCAATCCAAATTCCTCCGTATTTGGCCATTCGCAAAATATAAAGCACTCTCAAATGCTCAAATATTAGTGACCCACCATTGATCAATTTTTAATGGCTAGCAATCTTAAGGGTGTTTTATGTCAACTCCACAAGAGCAATATCTAAAGCAACACCTCCTCCTTCCTATAAGACAAACGATACTTATTGATTGGATTAACGATATTACTTTATGATAGTGTACCTATGTTACACCCCCACGTTCTCAAATACTATAGGGTGGCTATGATATGCAATGATCTCGTAAACGCAGAGATATTATAAAAATGATTTTCAGGGTTGACCATAGTATATTTTGATTACACCCAGGGCATGGATTTAAAGATTTCGGTCCATAACAAGTTACGTTTTTGTTGATTACATGTTTCGAAGTGATCACTCGTCTACCAAATCATCATCAGGAATGACAGTCGGGCAACCTCACTTGATAGCACTTTCAAAATCATGAACACATAATGTATTGTCTAAATGTTTTAGTAGCGAGCTTCATGTTACCAATAAATAAAGTTAACAAAATTCACCATCATGCCGTTTACCAATGCCCAAGTATTCAAATGAACGGTTTTTTGGATGAAGTGAATCTACTTAATATAATATTTTATGTCTATAAATTTTGAGGACAATTTGATGTAAAATTAATAAGAACCAGCTTAATATACTTCAAATCAATCCAAAACATTCCTTTTTGAAATTCGTAAAAGTAATCGGCCCCTATTAAAAAAATATAAGGTCCATAAGTAATATTAAGAAATTTATGTTGTTTTTAATAATACTCCCTACTGTCTCTAAAAGTAGAATTCTACAAATGTAAAGTTGGGAATAAAACAGATTTTTAATGGAATGTCAAACCGTTTTAATTTGAGAATATAAGGAAAACACATACATGAATATCGGCAAAGTAATACGTTTTATTTTATTGATTTGTGTAACATCTAGGATATTTACCTACCAGAGACATGATTGATGCGATAGTACATGGGAAAAAGAGGTAATATTACCTTTTCATGCTTTGAACAGGCGAAGTGGAATATTTATAAATTATTTAATGTCTTAATGAATAAAAATGCAAATTTCCCCCTCAAAAATTAAGTTTTTTTTTATATTAATCTTTAATCTTTAGAATGGTTCTATAAGCGATAGAAGCGCAGGAATGATCAGAAATTTCAATACAAAATAATAACAAATACATTAATATGAAATAATATTAGCCATTGTCTTAAAATATTTAAGGTGGGGGGGGGGATTGATGCGATAGTACATGGGAAAAAGAGGTAATATTACCTTTTCATGCTTTGAACAGGCGAAGTGGAATATTTATAAATTATTTAATGTCTTAATGAATAAAAATGCAAATTTCCCCCTCAAAAATTAAGTTTTTTTTTATATTAATCTTTAATCTTTAGAATGGTTCTATAAGCGATAGAAGCGCAGGAATGATCAGAAATTTCAATACAAAATAATAACAAATACATTAATATGAAATAATATTAGCCATTGTCTTAAAATATTTAAGGTGGGGGGGGGGGCATAACATGGCAAATCTCTCTATGATATTTAAAAGCTCTTGGTTACATGGCGATACCCGAGACGAATGGGTTCTTGTCTAATATTCTGCAATATCTAATTTATGGAAAACGATTGATTGAACTTTCATCAATAATTCGATAAATTTGTATATATTTGTGTGTTAACAGTCTACTACATTCGATAAAGTCCTATGTCAATTTTCTGTCACATTATAAGTTCCGTGTAACCCTTTCGTAATGATATTTTTTGTTCTACATTTGAATATTATACATGGATTGAGACCTAACTCCTCGATATTATAGTCCAATAAAAAAATCAAAACTGGTTCCAGTTCTTGAATAAACCCTTTCTATTCTACTCTATCCTCGATAATTTCAAAATACTCAATAACTCTTTGAGGATCAATAAAGGCCAGAGATCAGAGCATTTTATGTTTATCTTGTTCACGTTGTTATAATAATTTGATACTAACTCAGCTTTTTATATGCATCTATATATGCGCTTATTAAATCAACAAAAGCAGACTGACATTTTCTTGTGTAGACACTATTTAAATGGGCTAAACCAAGGTTTTTCTGTCTATGTTTCTTTAAAAAATTCAATGTAACATTTTCATCTAATTTCCTCGATAAGAACAGATAAATTTCATTTTTTTTATTTTTAATTAGCACATATACAGGGATTAATCTTAAGGTGGTGATTAGCGTGGATGAAAAAGTGATAGAACAAATAAAGTACCATCTTAAATGTTGAATTAAAACAAATGTGAGATGATGAAGATATGTCATCAAGACTACTCTGTGTTGAAGATATAACTCCATCTTCAATAGCACCACCAATATAGTGAAAAAGACTACGGTCTTCTCTGTGAGAAAATAAAGCGTTCAATAATTAAATGATCAGATTAAGTCTGGGGCACTCGTATCGAGCCATTTTCCCTCTATCTAACTAAATTTACATTACTGTGTAATGAGGTAAACGTTGGCATAAGTGGATCTACTTCTAGTCCGAAATTGGTTAAGCAATCCGTTATGTCTGGGCTGATGGCTTGTAGTTTTAGTTAAATTTTACAACACATCAGAAAGTTTTTACGCTCACTTTCTTCCGAACTAGCTGCATGATTAGGTGAATTTCATTCCTTAAATAACTGTGTCTTTTCTAAATTTATGGTTAACGATGCCCGATAAGACAGATGTGCACCTTCATATAATGTAGCCCATGATCCTAGCAACCCTAAAAATGTAATTTGGGTAGGCGAAAAACTATTCCTCTATTATTTAAAAATCGTCAAATTATAAAATTAAAAAATAAGAAACCAAATATACCATTAAAAATTTGATTAAAGCGATGTGCGGATATATGCATATGCGAAAATATGTGTCGAAAAATCTGCGCTCAAAGTCCTGTGAAAAATACGTGTTCCATGAGCAAATATCAAGTAGAAAATATTTTATTCTTAATTTTAGAGTACTAAACTAGCCCTTGATTGAGGTAGCACGCCCTTCAAAATAATAATACTTTTCCATGGTAGTTGTTTTAATGACCTTTCAAAGTGAAAATATTGCAATACTTTTTATTCCGTTGATTTTTTGTGCCGAGTCATTTGTTTAAACGCCATCAACACATTTTCGATGGTTGATCCACCATGTAAATACTGGTTGGCCTAGGAAACATAAAATCCACAATGGACTTTATATTAATGGGTTCTCTATAACCACATCTCCTGGCTCACCGTCCAGGGGATCACTTTGTTTGATTTACTTCGTGTGATTTTTTTCTTGTATCGAGGATTAGTCGCTTTTACTTTCCATAAATAGTCTACCGATATTTAGGTTTGTATAACGCGTAAATCTACGTCAAAGTCTGTGTTATTTAAACACGCACGCGCACTTGCTGCTCTATTTGAATGGCACGGTATATATTACCATGATTTAGTTCTGAAAGCAGGAAGAGACGCAGTGATAGGCATCGAGATGGTAACCCAGAGAAAAAGCGAAAACACGAGCGTGAATCACATAGAAATAAAGATAAACGTGGCCGGTCAGCGACTTCCGATGATTCTGAGGACGAGGCGTATTCTAAACGTAAGGATCTCAAAAGGAGCAAACGTTCGAAAGAAAAAAGAGAAAGAACACCTGAAAAAAAGGATAAAAAGAGAAAAAAATCAGACGAAAAGTACAGAGATAGAAAAGACGAAAAGGAAAAAGTGAAACGCCGAGAAAGGCGTGACGATAGACGTGATGATAATATTGATGATAAATATCGAGACAGGCAGGTCGAGAAACGAGATGATAGACGAGATGACAAACGAGACAGGAAACTCGAAAAGTACAACCATAAACTTGACGAAAAGCGAGATGAAAGGAGGGATGCGAGAACCCGCAATAAAAAAAGTGTTAGCAAATCAAGAGAACGTAGACGTGATAGGTCTTCGGAAAAATATGTTTCTAAGGCCAAAGACACTAGTTCAAAATCTCGATTTGAGAAAATTCCCAAAACTACAGAAAAAAAACAAGAAAAAGTGGAAAAAGAGGAAAAACCCAAAGAATCTATTGAAAAAAAAGAAGAATCAAAAAATAAAGAATCCGTGCCTATAATAAGTGAACAGGAAGCCAAAAGGATCGCTGAAGAAGCGCGAAAAAAGGCCATAATTGAGGCCGAACAAAAAATTATACTTGAAACTACTGAGGAAGAGAGAAAAAAACGACGCGAACGGATTGAACAGTGGCGTGAGAAGATTAAAAAAGAACTGGGTGATTCTGAAATCCCTGAACCTACTATCGAGCCTACAAAGTCATGGAATCTGGAAGATGAAAATGATGATGACGATGAAGTTGTAACGGAACGTCCAAAATCACCTGAACCTGATAGTAACGTCGACCCTCTTGATGCTTATATGGAAGAGCTCAAGGAAAGTATGTCTCAACCTCAGAATATTATCAAAACAATCATCCAGGACCACGATATGGATAAACCTTCGATTGTTCAAACTGTTGTCACTACACAAACTAAGAAGAAGGATGTTGAAATTCTCGAACAATTTGGTGACGCTGCTGAGTATTCGTCAGAGGAAGAATCTGAAGCGCCCATCACATTTGTATCACATAAGCAAATGAAAAATTTGCCTCCTGTCGATCATAACAAGGTGTATTACCGCGAATTTCGTAAAAATTTCTACGTTGAAGTCCCAGAAATTGCCAAACTAACAGATGCAGAAGTTAGTGCCTGGCGGTTGGAAATGGATAACTTGATAGTCAAAGGGAAAGGGTGCCCAAAGCCCGTTAAAAAATGGGTCCAACTTGGAGTAAACCCGTTAATACTACAAGTACTCAAAAAATCAAACTACGAGGCTCCAACTCCAATTCAAGCGCAGGCAATTCCTGCAATAATGTCTGGTCGTGACGTAATTGGTATCGCCAAAACTGGTAGTGGTAAAACCATTGCATTTCTCTTACCAATGTTTCGTCACGTGCTTGACCAGCCAAGTATGTCTGAAGGAGACGGTCCAATTGCGATTGTTCTAACCCCTACCAGAGAGCTTGCTGTACAGATATTTAGAGAGTGTCGGAGATTCGCAAAACATCTTAATCTCAAAGTAATTTGTCTCTATGGTGGCAGTGTTGTTTCTGAGCAAATTGCAGAGCTTAAACGAGGCGCCGAGATAGCCATATGCACGCCCGGTCGTCTGATTGACATGTTGTCAGTTAACCAAGGTCGCATAACTAATTGCCGTAGGTGTACATTCTTGGTACTCGACGAAGCGGATCGTATGTTTGACCTCGGCTTCGAGCCTCAAGTTCAGAAAATTATTGAACAAATAAGGCCTGATCGTCAAATCTGCCTTTTCACGGCAACCTTTTCGATTCATATGGAGGCTTTAGCCAGAAAAATACTTGTTAAACCACTTGAGGTAGCTAAAATTTTTCTCATCAGATTATTGTCGGAAAACGAAATAAAGTTTGTTCAGACGTTAAACAACATTTATTACTCTTGGAGTCTTCAAATAAATTTCTAAAGCTGTTAGAAATCTTGGGTATTTACAGCGAGGCTGGTATGTGTTTAGCTAATTTTAGGTCCTGTTCTCATATTTGTTGATCGCCAGGAAGCTGCTGATGATCTCCTAAAGGACCTACTTACAAAAGGGTATCCTTGCATGTCCATACACGGGGGCAGGGACCAATATGACCGTGATAGCAGCCTTAACGATTTCAAGGCAGGCAATACGAACATTCTTGTGGCTACATCTGTGGCTGCTCGTGGTATTGATGTTAAAAATATCATTCTGGTCGTCAATTATGATTGTCCCAACCACGGAGAAGACTACATACATCGCTGTGGTAGAACTGGACGTATGGGAAGTAAAGGGACTGCTATCACATTCATTACTCCACGTGATGCCCAGTATCTCAAAGGCATACTAACAGTAACTAAATGTATTACCAGGTTGTCGAAAATACAAACTGTGAAATTCCTCAATCAATTATAAATTTGTATCAAGGTTTTATGGCTTCAGTATTTTTAAACAATTATAGGACAAAAATCGACGAATAAAATCATCAGGATTCAGTGGTCATGGCTATAAATTCGATGAAAAAGAGCTGATTCACTCGTGCGAGCAGCGTAAAATGATCAAATGGGTATGAACGTATGTCAACCAGACTTTTGGGTGGCAGGATTCAGGAGACGAAGCCGAAGAAGAATCAAAAGTGTTGAAGCGAATCGAACAACAGATAGATGCTTCGTTTGGAAATCGTCCCAAACTAGGAAGTGGTAACGAAACAGCCACCGTCGATAAAGGTAACTCAATTACGTCACAGACAAATTACAACTCGCCCAGAGTATCGCCAGTAAACTTAACCAAAAATTAAAATCTACAGCTCAGAACGAGATTTTGGACCAATTAGTCAAACCAATCCCCAAACCTAAACCTGAATCGCTTCCTGTAGCTAAGAACTTAAAGTTGGCGCAAGAAATAGCTGACAAATTGAATGTTAAAATAAACCCTGAAGTTCTGAAACCAGCTCCGAAAACTGAGTCAAAGCGTACACTTACGGCTGGTGAGGTATTTTTCGAAGAAATCGACATCAATGACTTTCCTCAGCTTGCTCGACAGCGTATCACTACCAAAGAGACATTAGATGCTGTAGCTGAGTTATCGGATTGCTCGTTAACTGTTCGGGGGTCCTACTGCGCCGGAGGGAAGTCGATGGATGTTACTGACCGTCGCCTCCACTTATTAATTGAAGGAACGACGGAATTTAAGGTTCAGATTGCAAAAGCGGAAGTGAAACGAATTATAAAAGAGGAGAGCATTAAGAGTGATTATGCATTTATTCAACCGAGTAGCCGTTATAAAATTACTTAATTTTGTATAATTATGAATTCTATCAATCATCGCAAATAAGCTATGCTTATTATCACAAGAAGTGATTCCATATGTATCCGTTCATTTTAAGTGTCAACAATCTGGTGATATCAATGAAAACTGTTGCGATTCTTCTTGGCCCTTTTAAACTTAAATGATTTAAAAGTAGACACCTTTGTTTCAAAAAACTTACTAAGTGGGCGCTCGATGGCCTCAATCGATATGGTAACATTTTTCAATGACGTTAAGCCTTCCTGATGAAACATTTGACAAACGAACCATTGAAGACAGTCGTTAGCACTAAAACATGATATGTGCTCACGTGGCTTGAATGATCAAAGTCGATTTTTCTGATTTTACCATTCATGCTTATTAAAATCGTAACTGTGACCAATGGAATGCTTTTGGGGCAAAAAGAGAAGATGGAATTTAACGACGCATTCTTTTGTTAAACAACCCCAAAACCATCATCAGCTATTCAATAAAATCCCAAATATGACTTGCCACTACATCAATATCTGATTTACCGGGTTTTTCATTCAAAATCATTCACTGTGACTTTCAAAATCAACCGCTGTGATGATACTTATTGTGGACCTCACTAATCATGGTTATTCGCAACTATATTATCGAGCTTCTGAATAATATACGCTTTGACTTTTTTTGTTGAACATGATGTCAATAATTATCCACGAAAATGGGTGACAAAGATCTTCGGATATGAGGCAATATCGTTAATAATCATGAATTTGGAGGTGTGCACTAAATAGCGTGATAGTTGTTAATTCTGAAAGCCACGTTGGTTGGTTTTGAGTGCAAAACCTGGTATCGTGAGTTTTCCATGACATCCTTGAGGTTTTTTTGGAGTTGCATACAGGAGAGATAGATTTCTACATAACTTAACTGTATCAGTTTTTAACTAATTATTATGACCGCGTTTTGGATGGCTGTTGCAACCAATATCAAAATAGCTAATATTTATGTTTTGACTTGGCAGCCATGTTGAAACTGTTTATAACGTTTCAGTCTCGTTTGGTCCAAAACGTCTACTCAAGTTCTTAGTTTCGTCATTTGAAATGTATTGAGTGGTATAGAAAACAGATTTCATGAATCTCCCAATCTTTAAGAAACGTTAAATCATTGGCCTTATAAATCAGCACATTGTCAGAACCAAGATTTTTACAATTTATCTAAAAACGAATTCCGAGCACAAGAATGTCCCCTAACTTTAATGATCGAAATTTATCCGTTTATACATAACATCAAAGCGTAGATATATAAGTTTTTTAATCGACAGTATGATGGTCGTTTAAATATCGAAAATTGGTGTCTGAATACACCCAGAATGATTATCCCTATATAAGTTAATAATTTGCCTTAAAGCCTTAAAACGTTCAAATTTTTTGAAAAATATTAGTAGAATTAGTACATTTGTTTCACCAAAGAGTGGAATATTTCGTTTATCTATAACTATTATACACGCGTTTGAGAATAGTTGTTAGTTCATTGATTGTTCTTAATCATGAAACACACTCATCGGTTAGCTAAAACCGAGTCCTTCCTTTCTTTGAAAAATATTTCTGGATATGGTGATCATAATAACATAACAAAATAATATATGGGATTCTAACTCAGTGTTGATTCTGTTTAATTTAAAATTGATGCATGTATGGAATCATCAGAAAACTGTGTAGTAGTCTTTCCCGTTCAAAGAATTCCTTCAAAGGCGATTAATAGTTGATTGATAGAGAATAATCATTTTAAACATTCAAGAATCCGTTTTTTGGAATATACGTTGGAGGAATTTAAACCTGTATAGATAAGTTTTCTTACGGATAATAAAGGCGACCGTGTTTAGATCTAAGGTTCGAGTCTGATTATCTTTTCAACAGTAAAATTCCTGCTAGGTATCATCCCACACATCGGTAGTTAGGAAGGTTCTTGTCTCTTACCAGTTGAACATTCATCCCCTAGTTCCTCTACTCTCTCGGGCTTCATTACCCAAAAGAAAAGGCTTGTTGGAAAGAATTACCTGCTACCTCCCCCAGTGAGTCGGTAGTAACCAATATGGATGCCGCTGCTTATGGGTCTTGCATTAGCCTTAGAAACTTGGTTTTTGAATGTAATGTAATTTATATCATATATGAGAATCATCAAGACGCTTTGAGGGTTTTCAAATAATATTAGTGCTTATTTCAAAAAAAAAGTTAAAACCCGATTTTAAATGTCGGCATATTTTACTCTGAAAATTTTCGAGAAAATAATTTACATAGTTTCATATTAATACCTAATTTTTGACACCTAAGACGTATATTATGTTTCCTTGTAGTTATATATGGTTAATTTAAAGTCGACTGATATAAATAATGGTCCGAGTTACTTAAAATTTATATACATTTTTAAGTAGCTGCAATCTGGTTCGTAAAAATCATATGCACCTGTGTCGTCCGATATTTTTTTAACCTTCTAGATCAGTTTCCTGCTTATGAATTGATACATATAGCTGACGTTCAATTTCCCCAATAATTATCAGAAAATGAGTTCAAAGCACTTCTTACTCTCCATATAATCAAAACGAACATCTTAAACTGAAAGAAAATAAACTGACCCTATCGATGCATCCCTCAATAATTTTGAAATTTATAATTGGCAATTTCCTGTACATTCATCAAAAAAATGGGTAGTTGATCTGATTAGTTGATTTTGATCGCCTTTTCAGAACAAGATTTAAGGTCCTGGTATCTTATTATATATAGATTTGTAGAAAACTAACAAATAAATGGTATCATCAGCGCAAAATTTCTGTAATTTGGCGGCCTATTTAATTATGACATGTTTTCAGATCATTGATATTTATGAATTGACTTCCAGTTATGAAAACAACCCACAAATCATTTCATTTTGGCTAAATATACCGTGATCATGAATTTAAAAACTATGAAAAATTTTCAGAGGGTCGAATTTACATACCAGTTCCTGGCCTTTGAATATTGACGTAGACTTATAAAATGATGAATAAATAAAAGCTGAAGGGTATTATTATATACTAATCCTAGACATTCGAAGTTAAGAGAATGAGTTGGTTATGTTGAATTCTTCATACATTAACCTCCAACATATCTGTTATAAAGGTATCCATACTTCTAGTATTGTATTCGCATATCTTGTGACGAGTTAAATTCATTCTTTTGTAGATATGGATTGACGAATTTGTTTCGTATGAATTTATTATATATAAAAAGTTATTAATGGTTGAATTATAATATTCAAATTTGGCGTAGTATCACGTCTCTATATAACTCAATTTTACATTATTAAACATTTCACTTTGAGGAACTGCCAGAAAAACAGGTAAAAGGGCAAAAATGCCGGATTGGTGATGTGGAGTTCTTGTTGGAACAAGATTTTACTTTTCTTGAGAATAATTGAAGGTGAATAATATTTCAAAAAATTCAATCGTTCGCACTGAATTTCGTTTTGTTTTAAATGAAATTGGAACCATGTTATCACATATATAATAGCTTTTTCTTATTAAATATAAATTGGGTCTTTGACAACTATCTAAATTCTAAATTCCTTTTAAAAATAACCATTACATTTATGAATTTTTCGAAAAATATTAGAGTCCTGAATAATTTCTTTTGAAATTTGACAGGAGATCTGACTCTGAAACCAGTTAATTCGATTTCATAAAACATGTTAGTGGTTATATTATTTGAAATGTTGGAAATTTTTATCACCACTATCACTGAGCTCGAAAAGACTTTATTTTATTTATTAAACGCAGATATCTGAAAAGTATTTTTCTACTCGAACGCTATGTCAAAACTATCCCATCATTACAAAAATACACTCAAATTTATCTTTGAAGTTCCTAAATCTTAAATCGGGAGGACCTAACAATTCCTCTTATAATATGATCTATCTTTAATACTATCTACATCTGGCATATTCCGGATGAACGGCACAAAAAGCAAACTAAAATTAAACACGTCACAAACTTCATGAATTTGATTATCGCCTATTTCCCTTATGATAAACTAGTATCTTGTAAAACGATTCACATCGGGAGCAGCACAATGCTTGATTTCGAATTTATGGATGTATATACTACTAATGATTTCGGTGTTTCTATATGCGCCTGTGCTTATTTCCAAGGTGTTTAAACATGATTTCTGAGTGTCTCAATAATAAATCTCACTTCGGTCCTCGTATTCGATTCATTTAATATATCTCTGAACTCTATGTCAATTTTAATTGTTAAATATTTTGGATCCGTTATAAGGAGTTTTGCGAAACGAAATCCGATGGTAATTGTATACGGTGGACCCACCTGACTTCAAAAACTCCGTACCACTCTATAGAAAATAGAAAACTATCGAGACTTAAAAGAATTCCACAAAATCGATGGATCAAAAACACATGAATGATTTTTATAATTGATTGAATCATACATCACTGTTTACTAAAGTAATTTGTAACAAACGCTCAACGATTTCAGGTACCTTAATTGGGCTTTTAATACCAATTATTGGTGATTATTCATCTTTTTTTAGAATCGAATTTCCCGCCCAGACACGTTGTAGGTTGACATACAACAGATGTGGTTATGTCGTATTTTTTCAATTTCCTATCCACTCAGTCAAGCGTTGGATAAGTATCTCAGGCACATAACAAATACACCAGTCTTTTGGATATCGAACATGTATCATCACTATTTTTGTATTATTTTAACTTTCAGATAGATCCGATGTATTTTCTTTGAAAGGAATTTCGATCAGCATAATAAAAATAAAAGGAAATTTACTCATGATCGGTGCAATACACTTTGATTTCTGAACATACGCAGTTAGCGGTTCATCAGAAAATTGTTTAAACAGCTCTCGATTAAACACTCTGAAAATGAGATGGATAACAGCAAAGCAAATGATAATGGCTAAACAAATGGATAGCAAACTAGGTGAAACAAGAAATAACAATTGTACACGTAACTTCACAAAAGAATAACTAGGACACGCATAAGGCCCTGGCGAACAGTCAAAAATAGAATGATGACCAAGAAAGTATATTAGAGAAGTTGAAAGGTTAATTGCCAGATGCAACAACTTCGTCGTTGAAAGGAATTTTCAAACAATGAACAACATAAAAAAAAATTAAAGATGGGTGAACTTTTTCCAACAGACGTAGAGATATCAGGTGGTCTAAATTGAAGTTCCTAGTAAAAGAGTAATTTTTAGTCTATTTGGATCAAGCATCTACTGCTACATTGGCACATCTTTCGTGTTGACTGTCAGAATATTTTTGAATTGTAGTTCGATTTAATACATTACACAGCTCACTGCAGAAGTTTCCCCACACCTTAAAACAGTTTGTCTTTGTACCTAAAAATGATCTGTGAAACTATGATTGAACTCAGGGGAACATATACATCAAATTAAAGGGTATTGGGTGAAATGTGGCAATTGAAAGGAACTAAAACATTCCAATTTTGTATTAAAAAATGTTTATTTGTATAAGCTTTATTCAATCTTTTGCAAAGAATAGTAAATTAATAAAAAAAACCTTGATTTATACAAGATAATAAATTAACAACGTTTTTGAACTTCCATGAAATATCAAGTTAAATTACCTTTTTTCAGTAATGATGATTACTTATTCCATAATCTTCCCTATTTTTAATGTTTTGAGTCGTTCAACCCGATTGAATTGAAACTTGGTTTTAGGTTTACTAGGGGTTATTTTATCATGTTTATCTACCGAAAGGATAAAAGTACACCATTTCCCGTTCTGAGTTTCCAACTTTTCAATATGGACATTTAAATGTTCAGGTATTTTTATTATCCAAAGTAAATGCTAAATTTTAGAAAGATTCTTACCGTTATGCCTCATCATATCTCATTAAACGACGGCATATATTAGACTTGCGAATTAAGTTGAATATTAACAAGAACCTAAATGATAATTTAATTTTAATTTAATTTTTATAATTCAAACAAAAGCAGAAGTTTTGAATATCCATATGTGAAAGGGAAATGGAGTAATGTTCGCTATTCTTGAGACTATATCATATTTACACATCAGTCTATTCTTGATACATCTATAACTACCTTATTCTCCTTCATCTCAAGATATTCGATTTTATCTTAGTATAATTCTTAAACTCTCCATCACATTTCATCCCATGAATTGGTTATCACAAAAATACAATTTAAATAATAAAAGACTTGATGTTACTTCCGAAGTGTATTTTTAATGTCACAACAGATCTTAAATGACGTTTAGAAAACCTCTTTGAAGCTCCCATTTTTATACCGAGTTTAACAATTGTTCTTTGAGATTCCTACATTCTAATATTTGAAGAATCCATAAAACTACATTTTGATGGTGTCTAAGAACAACATATCAATTCGTTTATCGTTGATTATTTGGAAGATAATTTAAATTAGATTGTATAAAAAACACAATATACCCCCTAAATTTCTACATCTCTTATGTAATCATTCATATTTTGTGTGTATTTGTGACGAGGGTATAATTTTTCTGTAAAAGAATACTATGTTAACACTTACCAAACAAAATTAAAGCCATATTGTCATTCCATAACACCTTTGGTGGGTGGAACTTAAAGAAAACAAAAAAAATTAGAACCGTCATTAATAAAAAAATGTTTAACCAGAATATCTTCAACATTTAAAAAAGTGGATAACGACCACGCCCGCTTGAAAAATAATACGACTTTTTCATGGGAACTTAAGATTTGACCTCTCATCTACATGAATAGTTATTAAAAACTAAATACAGATAAAGTATTTGAATACTCGGGTAAGATTTTGGATTTTTCCACATTTTTTACTCGTTAAATGTTTGGCTGAAAAATATTTAAAAAAAACCACCATCGATATTTTGTTTTTATGTATGGTTTTAAATCAGATTTCAATATGAATAAACCTATCGAATCATAGAAAGTTATTTAAATTGACAATTCATCTCTGTTGTTAATTGTGATAAACGTTTTCTCTATCGGCAACGAATAATAGAGTTAATTTTTATTGCTTGTTCCACTATTTTGAGCGCTGAAAGGAAATATAAATTTCTATATTAAAAGAATGGAATGTAATTCTTATGTTTTATGGATCCTCTAAGGAGTGGCTTAAACGTAACCTTTACGTTTCTGAACACACAAAACAATGACCACGAGTGCGTTCATTTCCAATCACGACAATCCCTTCCAGGATCGCCCTCCAACTAAGCATCTTTCAACCTGTTAGAAGGAAAGAGAGTGACAGGCTCACACTAGGTGGTAATTTAACCAAAAGATTCTTTCCATATAAGGTTGCAATGATTAGGTGATAAAAGAGCGAAAGATATTTGCTCCATCATATTTCCGAAAACTTTTGCATAAACGTCATTTTTTGAGTTTTGAACAATTTTCGACTTTTTAGGCGACTTGAAGAATATAAAAGAATCGTGACCCCGATATTTACGAAAAATTTATCATTAAATGTACGATACGAAAATGAATAATCAGAATACTGTAAGATATTTCAAATATTTTAGTAAATATTCTCTTGTTTTCTTGCTGGACAATAGAATTATATATGGCTTTTTTTACATGGAAAATGGGGAAACGGCGTTCCTCTACCTTTTTTGGAAATTTTTAATCTTTTGATCTAAAAATATCGATTTACAGGGGTTCTCGTTAAAAATGGAACATTTGTCAATTGAATTGGAATTTTTGTCAATTGAGTTGGAATATTTTTCATAAAAAAAATAAAATGAAATATTTTTAATCAAAATCTAGGTATTGCGTTTATCAGTAAATTCTTTCGTTTTTTCTAAGGCAACCAGGGAAATATTTTTCCATATGTCTGAAATAGTTTGTCAAGTTCTGTGCCGTGATTACATTTATTGCGGTTTGGACCTGATTCATTAAATCATTGTGGGACTTTGGTCAGAAACTTCTCACAATACTTTTCCTCTG
>JWZT01002103.1:135393-156716 GCA_000827895.1 Thelohanellus kitauei
CATTGGGAATTTTGTAATACGGTCATACGCTAGACTGTAAACGATTTTATCAATTTGCCTAATTCAACTATTCTTCGCCAACAATTCATTTCCTGTCAAATGGATTCTTTAGATACTGTCCATATATCATGTTCTTGAGCATATTTCTGATATGGCACTCAAGGAAAAATGTTATCCGCCTGTTTGAAGGAGTGTCAAATTTCGAAGTATGCCAATCAATTAACCAGATTTGTCGATGCTCTTATATTTCTATCAATATCTGGGATGAATTTCTGGAGACCGTATCGTAATTTGAGAAAATATTTGTTCACGAAAAGAAAATCAAGATGTATTGGGGGTGGATTTTGTAGGTTATTAAATTTCCTAACCGATTGAAATCCTGACTTGATAAACCCTATCTAGAGTGAACCTGAAGGTCTTTGTATTTCGTGATCGGGCTTCTTCGTGGAAAATAATAATGATTGAAAAAATTGGAAAAGTGATAATAAATCGAGATCTCTTGAATCCGAAGTTTGAGGAGTATAAGATTCGAAATGATTCAGTCGAAATGACACAGATTTCTCTGGAAAAAGAAGTATTGGAGCAATATAACACGTCTAATAGATCCGATTACCTTAGTTCTAAAATGAACGTTTTCATCAATTCCCTCTCATATAACCAAGGAAATTTTTATTATTTTTCCGTTGATGGCGAGTTACTTCAACTGAAGTTGATTAGGGATGAATTTGAAGCTGAAACAGTGTTCAAACTTAATAATAAAAAAAGACTTTTTTCCCCGTCAATCCATTTCGTCGGAAATCAGAAACTTGTTTCTGATGGGGCAGATACTCTCATATTGTTTGACGATTCTTGGAAGGAGATCAAACGTTTTCAATTGGACCATATCCGCACCCCCAAGTTTATTTATTCTGCTTTAATGTTTGAAAACTCGTTTATCGTTGTTTTTGGATCTTTGAAAACAATTAGAAAAGACGATAAAGATCATATGACCTGTTCGGTTCGTATCTGTACTATTAATAACGAAACAGATGAAGTTGTTAATCGTGAAATATTGGCAAACGATTTTCCAGTTGCTTTTCAAGTTTTAACCCCTGAATATGGAGTTGCAATTATGGATTCGAGATTCAAAGATTATTTGGAGTTACCTCCAGAACCTGTGATTGAACCCTACTACACGTGGTCTCAGGATCCTGAAAGTATAGACGTTCAATTCGATCTGGATAAACTGAAAACAAAGTACGATGCCGATAAAGTAAAAATATTGGTGGATCGTATAACTATTGACGACAAGACTTTTATATTTGCTGGTAAGATTGACGCCGGTTCCAGTCGTTGGACTTATGATCTCAATTCAGTCAATTTTACTATTTTTAAGCTCAACCAAGGTTTTTGGTTTGACCTATTTTCAAACGATTATAATGGTGTACATATGATCAGTGCTGAAGAAGAACAGTTTAACGAAGAGTTGGTCCAGGGCTTGAACCGTTACACCGCCAGTGATAATGTAACTTTGGATTTAAAATCTAGGAATATATAAGCTCTCATCTTTCGACTCATTACGATGAAGATTTGGCTGATCGAGATGAATTCGTTGATTATTATTGCAATTTATATAATTTGAAAGAAAGTGCTCCTTCACAAGAAATCAACCTGTCCACTCGAAAAATTATGAATGTCAGCTTTGACGAGCAATCTAAAATTATGAAAGTTAATTTCCAAAGAGATGTTGATGCTATCGGAGTTACAATTTCCCCAACAACCGATTTTCAACTGGATTGCAAGCATCAATACACGTTTCATGCCTTAGCTTATGTCTATCTTTCGAAGAGAGATACTAGGTTTACTTTCGTGTCAGAAGATGCGAAGTTTTTCTATCTTATTGATTCAAAAGGATATGTCTTCATTTATGAGTGTTCCGGGAAAATGAACAAATCAACCCAAATGATTGCTGAAATTAAGGAGATGCCACTTGGCGCTGTTCTTATCCGACATATTTTGTATGTCTTAACTAAAAATTCCCTTATACAAATCAAAATAAAATGAATATTTTTTTATTTACGAATTTTATCCGTGTCATCTTGTTTCAAAGAAACTCTTGGCTTACTCTGCTCCCATCAGTAGAACATCCATCACCCAGGTCAAGATTAATTTCGTTTCAAGACCAACTGTATCGTATGAAAAAATGGAAAATTAGATAGATCAACTCAATTATCTCAGATCAAATTACCATCATTAGGGTTGCATAAATGAAGACTAGCGCTTTTTTATGAAACCACATTTAAATAATCGTTAGACCATTAAAAAACTTGTTATTCGGGCATGGACAGATGGTATCTTCAAGCATTTACCTTTAAATAGGTCTATTTATGACTCCTGAGATTGGAAAATCATCTTTCTCCACAGTTGATTTTACTTAACTAAGCCGGCGCATCATGAATCTTCATCTCAAATGACATCTTTCAACTTAAACACAGAAGCAAAGTTATCGACCGACTGAGGTATTTCAACACAGTATTCTTCTGAAACAGATTCATTTTAAAATGGGTAAATCAACTCAAAATATTTTTTTATGCTGTTCTGTTTATTGAAACAGAGCTATATTTAGTTTCAACACTGGTTATGATAATTCGGAACGCATAGTGTTCGAAGGTTCCAAAACTTCCCTAAATTAATCCTGTAATTTTCTCTATTTATTCATGAAAAAATATTTTATTAAATGTGGTGACTGTTAGTTTTCGAATGTCAAGCTTTTCTCATTTTAGCACATGATTTCACCTGCCCGACCCACTCGTTCTTCAATATAAAAATACTCCGATTAATGGTTTATGATTTGTAGATAGAACTACACATGGAAGATAATCGTTTTTGTTTTCATTTCTCCACAGAAGATTTCAAACAGTAACAAGAATTAATTTTTACGTTACACGACCTAATCGAAAAAAAAGAATTATTAAGAAATTACACCAGATTATACTTTGTATGTAATAGTTGTTCGATAACCAAAATCAGCCAGTGTATCATTTGGTGCTATTTTCTACTTCTAAAATGGGAGTCATTCAAATTCAAACAAAATAATTTGAATTTGGAAGTAAAATTGAGACGAAAGGAGGTTTAGCAACCAAAATATCAACTAAACTACTTCAAAGCTATGTGATACTACCATGTTCGTTGATTACGTTCCAGATTTTGTCGTTGGTAATTTAGTGAAAAATATCACCATTTTGGATTTTAAATTGATAAAAAAAAATTGTCGGCAATTTGGATATAAAAACGGGGATATATAATACTTTCATAATACATCCCGGCCTTTTTCAACATGATAGTCTTCAAGTGAATTTTTTCGGTGATTTTTTTCTTCTGGGCGATGAGAAGCGTCTTGTTCCGATGAAGTTTATCGTATGTATATAATGAAAAAACTGTTTCGAAATGAAATTTTAACTATCATATGATCAAGAATAAAAAGTGAAATCAATATGAAGTTATAAAGGCATAGACTTCTGGAGGGGATGAATAATAATTTTATCATCGGGAAATCAACCAAAAAAGGACTATTTGATATTTTAATGTTGTCAAAACATGTGCCCAGTCTTCAAGAATAGCTTCAATAAAATGTCAGTCATTCAAAAACATGCTATTTAGACAGCAGAACTGGATACATTTTACCCATCGATTTTTATCAATATCGATCATATTTTCAAACTTCATGCGAAATTCCTTATGTAGATCAGGGTTATTAAAATAGGGAATCAAATATCATCTTTTCTTTTACTCGTTGGTTTTGAGTTGTTTTCAACAGGTAAGAATCACTCGCCAACCGATGTCTTGATTAACCATTCGTAAAATTTCAAAAACGTTCTCATTACACAAGTGAGTCATTTGAATCGAGGACGAGAATTAAAATTTTAAGCATGAACAGGAAGAGAACTGTACATTAATTGGACTGGAACGCTATATTGCCATTTCTAATTTTCAGATATAAATACTGTCCTCTAAAGTAGAGCCGGAAACCCCATTTTGGATAAAAAGTTAAAGATCGATTATTTTGATCAATCATACGTTTATGATCAATTTTATCCTAAATTATATCAAAATATGTTTAGATGAAGTGTTGATACTGACGCCTTCATGGCTGAAATATTGGGAAATAATCGATCAAAATGAAATATAATACATGCGGTTAGCCCGAGCTATTTATAAAGTTTGAGGACTATCATCCAAATAGACTCTTCTTGATAGGTTCTGTTTTGGTAAACGGTTATCATATGGATAAAATCCGTTGGATCAAATGTCCTGTTTACAATCATTTTTGTTGGAGATAGGTAAATGTAATAAGCTTTAAACGACTCAAAACCGGGTTCAGAATGATCAGATTCTTAGCATGTGTATGTTAAATCACTAGGTTTAATTGTGGGTATTCAAATCAAAAAATATTAAAAAGCCTATATTAGTTCATCATTCGTTATACAACCTTCAAGGGCAGGCGAGTGCGTGATTATAAATGAGATATCAAATAATAAATATCTAAACCCCAAATGACACAATTTTATAAATCGGATATTGTTTTTTTTCTTCGCTTGAGTTCTTTCAACATGAATAATGGTGGCGGTGGCAAAGTATCGGGGTTTTGGGAGGATGTAAGATCTTCAGAAAAGTCATGGAATTCTAACGATGTCGAAGAATCGTAGTCTTTGTTGATATCATCAATTTTAGACAAAGAACCATCGTCGCTATCGTATGGAGCTAGCTTGGAGTTCGCATCTTCCGCCAGTTTTATTTGATTCTCAGGCACCTAATCACAAATAAAACTACTTTAGAAGATTTATGAAACCTCATAATTGTTAAAAAGGCGATCCTTCTTAGAAACACCTATTCTAATACGCTTAAAACTTGAGAAAAAACAAAACCAACAATAAAGGATTATTGTTTGGTGTATAAATTGAGGTTCTATGGCTAATGTTGAACATCGTAGCTATCTGACCCATTCACACTTTTTCGTTCCCTACAAACCATCAAGTCATGCCGAAAGCCAGTTTTTACATCATCCTGTTACATCGAATCAAATATAGATATGATTACAATAGAATGTTGAGATACCGATTCAGATTGAGACAACAAGAGAAAAGGGAGTATGATCTGAAGAACAATCATTTTTATTCTCTGAATTTAGAGATTATGGACATGTTATAAAATCGAAAGGAGTTTAACATAGATGTTGGGAGAACGTCAAAATACTATAATCTGGCTTTCCCTGATCCGGACTACACATCGAATGATCATTAAACTTTGAAAGACAAAACGAGAATCAGTTGATGTTGGCTTAAGGAGGATTCAAACAGCGGCATCAGTCATTTCTGAGGTCTTTAATCTCCTTAGATGTGAAATAGCACCCCAGAATCTCAAATTTGTATCCCACTAGAATAACCGAGGCATGCCTGAAAATATAACTAAGTATTAGATGATCCAATAGTCAAATTGGGATCTGGAAAATGAACTTCGTAGAACAAGTGAGTGGAGCAAAAAAAGGGCAGATGACAAGTAATTGGGTTGATGTTGGATAATCTTATATGGTTTGAATTCTATGCATTTCATCGACTTGAAATGCGTTTGAAAAGCAATTTCACAAAAACGAATAAATCGCTTTTGGTTTAAACATGTCTGAAGGCTACGATTCAAATACACACATCATGCTTTATTCGAGCTTGGTATTAACACTTGCATTTAACATGAATATCGCGATTCCATCTCTTCCCGTTAGAATATTATTTTTAACATACCTCTTGAGACTGATGTCATTCAATATTTTTGTTTTGATCATTCATCTTTGACACTATTTTTGGAAAACGATGTATCACAAAAGCCCTCAATATGAGCGAACATACTACATGGGATGTGTGAATATCCGATAAAAAAATTTCTCAATCCAATCTTGATTTTTCTGAAAGCAAGGTAAGTCTGTATTCAATACCAATGGAATAGTTTAAGTCGCATTCTGCGTTGAAAAACCAAGAAGGGTGACTCACATCTCCAGACTACTGATGTAAAAAATAAATAACACAGCTCCCGATCTTCGTTTATTAAGAACACGTAGCCATGCTAACCGCATCCAGTAAAAATTATGCCTACCGCCAATTGGTCGAATATAGTATTACGTAACACCACAAGTTAACCCAAAAATTAGAAAGTGACAAAAATTAGAATAGGTTGTAATTCAAAAACAGAATGCAAAGGATTTTCAAAAAAACTGCAGTCTACCAGTATAGACTAGCTCGTATATGATACCTTACTACACCACGATTCAGTAAAATTAAAAAGAAATAGTTGAGTTTTGTATAGAAATTAATTGATCGGTGACACCTGTAAAGGGAGGCACCAAAAACGAATAGGAATTATCGGGCCAAAAACAAATAAAGGCCTTGATTCATATTCCGAAAATAATCAGAAACACCATAGAACACGGCAATTCTGTCGAGGCGTCGCACTAAGGGCTAACCAAATCGGCAAAACGTAAAATTATCCACGTTTGGGGAAAAATAAAAAAAACATAAAGCTGTAAATTACAATCGCTGACCAGCCGATCACGAATGGACTATCAAATAATAAAATAGGTGAAAGGGTAGTCTACGATGAAATATTTACATGTTTCATCACTCGTTCTGATTCTCTTTTTCGATAACAGATTTTGAAGTTTCGGGGTCGATACAAAATGACGGAATAGGTAAGTCTTCGTCGATTGTATTAAGTTTATTAAGGGCAGTTCTCTTCCTCGAAGGCGTAGGAGTATTTATTATGTCACTTTCTAACCGTACGTTTTGAGCTATTTCGTCGATTGATCGGGGTGCAGGAACGTTCCTAATTTTGACATTACTGACTTTTGGAGTATCTCCAGCAGGTTTCGACTCGAAGGACCGATCAGAAATGGTTTTTCTGTACATTTCGACAATGTCGTTAAAAATTTCCAACGAATTAGACCGTAATTCCTCAACATCACTCTGGAACTTGAAGAACAACGACTCCAAAGTCCCAATTGTTTCGCTGGACAACTCCAAATTTGAGCCGATACATTCAGCAGTTGCTGA
Source organism: Thelohanellus kitauei (assembly GCA_000827895.1). Lineage (NCBI taxonomy): Eukaryota > Metazoa > Cnidaria > Myxozoa > Bivalvulida > Myxobolidae > Thelohanellus > Thelohanellus kitauei. Next base: position 142,470 of record JWZT01002103.1, read on the forward strand.
TTTTAAAGACAACGCCTGCTTGTGAACGAAAGAAAAGCACTTTTGGGCCTCAACTAACTGCTTACCCATTTGATTAGTCAAAAGCGATAAATCTTCATCGATTTGAGCACTTTGAGAATCTCTATTTGCTTTAATTAATTCGATAATCTGTCTAACTTTATTCTGACTTTGAATGATATCTTGATAGTAAGCAGAATAAAACGCTTCTAACTCACCGAAAAATTGTGTTATCATAGTTTTAGACCCTTCACAATCTCCCGAAATTGCAGATTTCATCTCATCAAAGTGACTTTGAAGATGAGAGCATAGCTCTGAAGTTGTTTTTCTGACTAATTCATGCTCTGAACTAATCGAATTCAGCGATTTGTCAATAATATTCATTTGGGTAACCAGTTGAAATGATAATTTGTCAAAAAATGTGTCAATAACGGTTAAGAGTTCTTTTGTAAGTTGATGTTTCCATGGTTCGATGGATTTTTGAAAATGACCAAAAGATGCCTTTATATCATCTAAATGATTATCTACTCGATATCCAGAAATGAATTGTTTGATAGCCTCGATTCGGCCTGTAATATCGCTGTGAAACGTTCCCAAATCATTCGTGGATTTATTTATATTACCATATATATGTTCAGAAAAACCTCCAATTTTTGTTGTGAAGGATTCACAAAAACTACCTGTATCTGTATTAGCTTTATCAAGGTTATTGGTTAATCTTTCGATATCACACGTAAAGGCTGCACGACTTTCTTTAAGTCGAGTCTTAGCGCTTTGCAAACCGTTTGAAAAACTTTCATAATTTTGATTCGTCCTGTCTTGCGTTTCCCCGACTTGGTTCAAAATTTTTTTCGACTCTTCATTATACATTTCTAAGTAACCATCCAACTTTTGTTTAGCCTGAGAAACAAAGTTATTGAGATGCTCTTTAAATTGAAATCCATTCAAATCATTGCATTTTTTAATTTTTTCTATTGACCCCACGAATATTTCGAGGTTGTCTTCCAAATATTTCGTATATTTATCAATCGACATTTGATTATCCCGATCTTTCTGTCTAATCATTGAGATTTTGGAATTAAGGAGCTGAATTTGATTCAATTCCTCCTTGACATGTTGTAATAACTCGTTCGCATCGTTATATAATTCATTTTGCTGCTTCACCAGCTCTTGCCCTACCACATCTTTATGTTTGATAACACAGCCCTGATGTTTTATAGATTCGTGTGCATGGCTAAGTTCACCCTTTACCCACGCCAGCCATTGCTTAGCACGACTCAATTCTTTGCGATTAGTTTCTAATGACGCCTGATTTTCTTCGAACATATGGGTTATACGCTCAAGTTGTTCACGAACTCCAGCAATTTGATCCTCCAATTCAATAATAGTTTCTTTTTGGGAAGCTAACGTGTTTTGCATATTTCCAAATGTGTCTTCGGATAAAAAGATACCATTTTTTTCTCTAGCAGCCATTAAGTCTTTGTTTAGTTTCTCTATAGTTTCACTGTATTCTTTTATTAACCCCTTTTTGTTCAGTTGATTGACTTCTGGCCGATTTTTAATATGCTTGGCCCGTTGTGCATATTCTAATGTACTAACGGTCTCTTCAATATTGTAAGCACTCGGAGAAATTGTCGCAATTATGACAGTTTTAGTACGGCCTCCCAACGAGTCCTGAAGTAATCTCGTAAGCTTGCTTTCACGGTATGGAACATGTTTCGTTTTTTCAACAAGTGCAAATATAACTCGGCCCAGCGTTAACAAACTTTGGTTAATTGTTCCAGCCTCACGTGCCCGGCGCTCGATGGCCCCTGACCGTCCAATATTTTCACTACCTGCCAAATCTACTAGGTACAAGCGACCAGTTTTTATTATATCTTCGCCCTGAATATTGCTATCCTTCATATTGACTGTGATTGAAAAAACTGTATGTGAACGACTAGAATGAGCATTGAGAATAGTGGCAGCCGTTTGCCTTCGAGCACCACCTTTTTCTAATATTGAGTATACTTCACTCTTATTATGAACGATGACCTCCTCAAGCCCTTGCACAAACACAGATCCTTTCCGAGAAGTATCTTCGAATATCCGCAATTTTTGCGATTCAAACGGTTGGCCTAATAAGTCGAAAAGTTCTTCGTTGTATATTTCAAGAAATGATACACGAACTGAAAATTCTTGAATATCTTGTTTTCGTTCTAACATTTCAAAAAGCTGATGAATTGAACGTGGTATAATACCAGACTGGGGGTCTTGCTCCCACGAGTAATGAATCCGTTCGGAGCATCTGGCTCCTTCCATTGTATAAGTTTTGCCAGTTCCCGTTTGGCCGTATGCGAAAATGGTACAACTGTATCCTTGTATCACCTCCTCAAGTAGAGGAACAACGACAGACTTATAAACTTCAATTTGTTTTGAACGATAATCAAAAACTCGGTCAAAAACAAAAGACCGGTTGTGACCCCAGTGACCTATGACAGATTGATCTCCGGAGAGTGAAACTTGGCGCTTTTCGGTGTTTATATCAACACAATTAGGTGAGTTCATGCGTTTCTCCAGATCATTTCTTGGACGGCAGCGAACCACAACGGTGATATTCTGACCTTTCTTCTTCTGTGACTTCAGTTTTGAATCCATTGCAGAGAAATTTCCACCTGGCAACATTATAAAAATTTGCACAAGCGCGCTTTGTTGGCGGATTTAATGCCCGGGCCAATGCTCGTTAACTTAAAACATTTTTGAAGAATACCTATTGGTACATTAAAAAAAAATAAGAGAGTACCTGGAGAGACAAAGTTGCTTTATAACTTACTTCACTATAAATTGTAACACGTTTAATACGGTATCTCAAATCCCAGAGTTAAGATTAATGTTCAGATGATGTCGTGATAGACAACTTTATTAAAATTTCAACGCGTGTGAAGTTTACAGCTAAGTCTGTAGGGTTTATTACCTTCGAATTTTTTGATTAAAGCGCTTCTATTTTAGATGCACATTGTGCGAAAGAGTGACTATTTCACACACAACACATTGTCTCACTTCGGGACCTGTTAATCGGCATGACCTATTGAATACATTATTGACAAGGATCCAGAAGGATGTTATAGAAGCTTCTGGTTCTTACATTGTGCTAAGAAAACTGAGATATTCTGATCTGATCCTAATGGATAGGATAACAGCAGTTCTAAAATATCTCCAGTATGGTTGTGGATCACTCAACTTTATTTTATGCTCAATTACATGTTAAAATGTTTAATTGGGCTTTCGTTCAGGGGTGTTACCATGGGCGACGCGCGCATTTATGTTTTTGTCCCTAAAAGGTTGCACCGAAAAGAAATCAATACCAACAGTTACACTCCACATAAAGAGCCAACTGTACCGTAAGCCTTGATAGGATGGAATGTTTTTTTGTGTTTCTTATATTTTAGTCTGGTATTTGTTGTTATTTCTGTCAACTCTCAGGTGTAAAACTTGTTCTCCAGCCACGAGTGTTCCCAACCTCTGGTACAGTGATTATATGGCAAATGGGATTGACCATCCGTTGATACACGCTTGTAGAGGCTTTTCCACCATGTGTTTAGATAAGATATTCTCTACTTATATGTAAGTATGTCTACAAGAACATTACTCGGTTTGAAACAGATCAATCACTCAGAAGAGATCGGAAACATTTGTCATTCTTGTATTGATGTGTTTTAGAAATCCCTTTCCAGTTAATGGACTGGAAAGAAAGTTGGTAATTATTGTTAATGATTATAAAAGGTATGATAGGGATTTTGGGTTTTTGCTTAGATGTTTCTCATACTTAACTGGACCAAGGCTCTTGCTAAACTTAACACACAGTAAGGACATATGTTTTCAGTCAATACTGAGATCATGTCAAATTAAACTTCAAAAAACCAGAAAATTTCGATTATCTTTAATAACGAACCATTTCATAGAATCAAGATGATTGGAAAATGTAACGATGGCATCTTTTAATGAAATCTGAAAAACGTCTCAATAATTCTCAAGGGAATCTCTGATCAAAAAAGAGGAGCTGCACAATGATGACCCTCTCTTTTAAAGTTACGATAATCAGAGAAAATCAGCAAAATCAAATTTAGCCAACATCAAACCTTAAACTATTTCAAACCACCAAATAGCACAAAAAATGTTAAATATAAACTGACAGATTGCCGCCGTTAGATACATTGATCTACTGGGATCGGTTCTTCTTTTTCCATCTTTAGAAAAAAACTTTCAATTTCGGAGACGAGTATATGGTTTTCGATTTTCTACGTTGTGATAATTTTCATCAAATCATTACCTTGATTTATTGGGAGATATAATATGAGGAGATATGGTTTTAGACTTAATGAAATTCGAAAGGATATTGTCTACATGAGAGAGGTTTCGTCATTAGTTGCAATCTATCCAGTTGAATTGAGTGATGAACATGACTCAACGTTCTGAAGATGGTAATATTCACCGCTTATAAAGAGATATTTTACGAAATATCGCCAAACTTACTCTTATGAGTCCTGAAATTGGATTAAACTGATTTTAGTATTAATATAATTCAACCGGCTTCAAAGTAGTATTGACCCAAATCAAATACGGGGTGAACTCATTTTTGAGTACTAAAACCCATGTTCACTAAAGATGAAATTGTTTGAATTGTAAGCATTAATAATTGAAAAGTGTTCCTTGGAACGATCAAAGGAATGTAAGTTACAGTCATTTAGTGATTCGATAAACCCATCCCTCAATTTTAAACAGTTTCAATTGGATTTATTTTATATCTAATACCAGTATCTTGCTGTTTTTAGATACCTGGTTTATGTCAGCCAGTTATGGATGAAATGTCGATTCGGCGAGCTATATTAAATAATATTCCAATATTTAAATGAAGATAGCGCCAAAATCGCCATTAAGGGTTGTTTGAAACTTATATCAAAATAATTTTCGACGTTTATTCGATAGTTTAAAGAAGTGGAAAATGAAAACTGAGTTATTTTTCAGCAAAACCAATAAAAATTTCATAGGATTGTTACTAGAATCATCCTGGGGCATTAGACTTTTTCTTAACATTACTGAATTAAAAAACCAGACCGTAATATAACTAATCCCTATTGAGGAAAAATCTGAAACTTTTTTGATAAAAATAAGCAAGGTTTTTTGTTCTTGATTTTCTATTCGTTGAAATTTGAAGAATGTTTTTGTTTCAAAAATGAATTTTGATTGAAATCATATGAAAAAAGATCAACGATAGGCTGTTTGGCTACCGCTTGACCTCTAGCGATTTTTATATTTTAATCTTTTTACCACATGAACGATTCTATTTCAGATGTTCTCACATCAGACGTGCTTAGATATGTTTTGTGTATGGAGCTGAATATATTTAATCCACAACTTTATTTTTAAACGGACCATGCTGAGACAATGAGGAGAACCGTTTTACAGACTCGACAATATTTTTCAGGTCGATCTCAGGCTTTGCGTCTTTCTAATCGTGGAGAGTCATCACTGTGACAGCCTAAATCCATTCGATCTCTGGGAAGAACTTTCCCCTAACGTTCCTACAGAACTGTTTGAATTCTCAATTTCATCGTTCAAACTATCGTTTCAGTTAGAAAACCATTTCCGTTTAATTCAAATTAACCATCCGTTTTCATATAATAATTTTTTAAATTCAAACAAGTGATTTTAATTATCATCAGGGAACTGGAAAAAACTGGTTTATTTTCAAAATATCAAAAAAAGCTACTGATTCTACTCTTGATATTTATGGACGACATCTGTCACACTTTTTCTTAGATGACTCAATTGAGCACGAGAAATCTTGACTTTTCGGTAAATCCTAATGATTTAAACAAACGTAATCATTTTTTTCTGTATCATATCGATTTATGATTTCAGAAGAGGTTATTATCAAATTCCATATCATAACCTACACGACCTTTGTTAATGTTGCTTTATTTTTATATTTAAACAAAAATGATAAAAAATCAGAGTATTTATCCCACGGAAGAAGCTTTTATGGTCTCGTTCAACTGAAAAAAGACCCAGGTAATTTACCAAACAACAGGTGTAAAGAATACTGCCTAAATCGAGTATAAATTTAACCCGAATCTATCAGTTGCATCAGAAGATAAAAATCGAGAAAATAGGATTATGTTGATATTTTAAATGCAGCACCAGTTGAATAATCTTAGTTAGTACCAGAATGTTTTCAAGGCAGTGCATCTTTTCGTTTGGCGTTCCTTTAGACCTCTGTCATAAGAAGAATAGGTAATCGTACACCCATATATGTATCTAAAACATAAAAGCTTTCACAGTGTCATCGCTTACAAACGGCATTTCCCGTCATATATTTCGAGTACGTAATCCTTGGATATCCCAAATATCCATATCTGTAATTTGAATATTTTAGACATAATGACTTAATAAGAGGATAACAATAAAACAAAGAATAATTACCGTATGTGTTAGTATCCTCGAAGTACCTACACTAACTAATTATTAACAAGATATAAACACATAATCTTGGTAGATTTGTCTTTCGATATATTCACAGTGAATTTTTATGGAAAACTCAAAACGCCAACAAACAACTAAGAAAATTATCATACTACTACAATCCTATCGTTAGTCATACAAACGGGCAACCCAATGAAATAAACAAGAGCTTATCCGTTTTACTATATTTTCCAAAATGTTTTCATCAAAAGAAAATCGTCACTTATTTTTTTTCCTCAATGTAAGATATTTACAACTAGCCTCTCTGAAACATTTAGATGACTATTATCATATCTATTTGTGAAATGATATTTTCAATGTGTTATGTCCTTGATTAATTATTACCAAATCATAAAAGTAAATTTAGCTGGGACTACTGAAATGGTGGCACGTTCCAAAAATAGTGACCAGGTCATTAGAGCATTGTTTTGTAGCTACGATAGCTTAGTAAAGTGAAGATAGTCTTGATTAATACACCTGTGTAACATACGGCATACCACCGCCTGTATACGAATACCTTGACTGAATAAACTTTGTTAGTTATAGTATTGGACATAGTATAACCTTAAAAGTCTTTGTACGAGAAAGGGATAAAATGGGCCTTTTGGATCCTTGAGTTTGTTGGAGTTGTCTTGGCTTACAACGACACGCGTTGGTTCTCTTGTGATGGCGAATGCATTCAAAAACGGATTTTGTTACAGAACTTTGCTCTTAATTTGCGAGTTTTATATTTAAACCTTTAAATTACTCATGTAAATATGTTTTTGATAATGAGCTGTATCTATGCAAGAAATCCGTGAAAAGATATTATTTAAATAAACTATATCTTAAAATGCCAAAAATATATGTTATCAATAGCTGAATAAAATAGTGGGAAGATCATGGCTCCATCCTTTAAACAATTTATGTTTCCCATTCTCGAGTTCTTACTCTGGGACAGTATATAAATTCATATAGATGTAAATTACGCATATCCTCTAAGTTTCCTCTTATTCTTAACAATTTTGAGCTTTAGTTGACCCTGAGTGCTTTCGATATTTTGGATGTGAACCCCCCCCCGTTAGCGGAAAGAAGTTTTATAAATGTTTTACTGCCTCCCTGTGAAGCTGTCACCATTATGCATAGGATTATACACTGCAAGTTCTCTCCTTCTCCTAATCCATTCCAGTATTTTGTAAATGGGTGAGAACATTACATTTATGGCATATTCCTTTGCAAAAATTATCCCAGTAAACCAATCAGTTCTTTTTTACGCCAGAGCTCCTGATTGAATCAGATCTGGGCCGTTTAGTTACCAAATGAAAGATGGTTTGTAAAAAAATATCAGGAGCCGACTTTGAATCATAACTGGTGCAGTGGTCTATATGAGAGGAATCCAAATGTCCAAAATCAAAGAGTAGTAGTAGAAGAGGCCCACTTCAAATACTGCAAGTATTAAATTTTTTTTATCTTCTAAACTTAAATTAATTTGGTTTTTTTTGGTAATTTTTCTTTCCGGTAAGAGAATCCAAAACCTTTGGTTAGACAATCTCAATTTGAATTCCTGCGTTCAATTCACGGATTGTTTTATGTCGATGGGTCAATTATCAGTTAAAAATCTTGTTATAGTTGATGTTTTGAAGCAAATAAACCGCCGACATCGAGTCTGTACGTTTTGTCTTTCGAATGTTATGACAATCTAGATATCAAGAAACTTGGAGAAAATCAGAATTCGAATTTCTCCAAGTTTTACTATGTATTCAAAATAATAAGTTGACTGCATATTTGAGTCTTATTTCACATAACTAGATACCGGGTTTTGCCGTCAATATTACGCATCTAAATCTTCAATAATTGAGATATCACATTCCATTGTTGACCATATTATTTCCAAATGACTTAAGAAACTAAAATATGTGTTAGAAATAAGCTAGAGGTTAATTTCGTGGGGAGAAAAATAAATGACAGGGCTTTGCCTTCAATATTACACAACCAAACTTTATTTAAAAAGCTGAGATCAAATGAAGTTTTCTTAACATGTCGAAATTATTAGACGAGTTGAAAATTGGTCAGCATATCATGTAAGAAAATCAGCGAAGAGAATTTTTTTATAATGAATCATACGAGAATTCGATTTGGTTAAGTAAATATANTTAGTGTTCTTTAATTCTAAGTAATTATATTATGTGATTCTACATTACCGAGATGGGTTAAATTTCGCTTTCTAGCATAATCAATCTTTTAAACTTTTAGACGGATAAATAAAGAATAGAATTATCCACTCAAAACGATACTTGGTGAATGAATCTTAACCCAAAATATTAAAATGGATTTCGAAAAAACTTATTTGACAGATTTCTATTCTTTCAAACAAATTTTTACTAGGGTTGAATGTAACCAAAGTACTTCCAAATATTCGTTCTTTAACGATTGTTAATTACTATGAAATATTTTTTGAACCTAATTGTTTTTTTTCGCGCTAAATTAACCTCTCTTTTATTACTAAAACATATTTGTGAAAGTTTCTTAACTCATATTGAATAAAATATGTTCAATACCGGAATTTGATCTGAATTATTGAAGGTTTAGATGCGTAATAATGAAAGCTAAGATACGCAATATTGACGGCAAAATCCAGTAATATTTTATTAAAAAAACTGCTTCTCTTATTCCGTTTTTGACTCCTGAGCACATTTACTCCAAAAAAGCTTACAATTACTAATATGATCTTTAAAAAGAGGGTTTTCAAGAAAAATGTGTTGTAAAATTTCTGCTTACAACCATCTTGGATCAGCAGCTTGTTATATAACGTCAACTATGTCAAATTCTTTCAGGAGCTGATGGTGGAATAAAATTAATACAATTTTGATTTAGCCATGCATCGCTGCGCATGCACAGGCGATTTGAAACCAATGCTACCAATGGCAAATGACATTCATAAAATGAGATTTGTGTTTTTGACCCAAAAACGGCAGGAGGACAACAATAGAATGTGAACATTACGGTATGTACCGCCTCGCCGCCAAATTTTAGTATGTCCACACGAGCCCGGAGAAGATTGATTAAAGATCTTCAAAAGTAAATAACCATTTTTGTTTATAGAATCCGTGACGATCCAAACCCGGGGGTGAGTGCAGCGCCACACGAAAACGACTTTTTACTATGGGACGCTGTTATATTTGGGTATATGTTTTAAAATATTAAGACCTGTGGATACACCGTATGAGGATGGTAAATGTTTACTAATGAAGGCGCTTTCCGCTGTGAACTTCGGTTCACGGAGGATTATCCTAACAAACCACCTAAAATAAAATTTCTAACAAGGATGTTTCATCCCAATAGTTTTCTCATCTTAATTGCAGTTTATAATGATGGAAGCATCTGTTTGGATGTTCTCGACTCAAAGTGGAGTGCCACTTTTGATGTATCAGGAATTTTAACGTCTATACAGTCTCTACTCGATGAGCCTAATGTCGACAGTCCAGCGAATGCAAGAGCAGCAAAGATGTATACAGAATCCCGAAATGAATACAATCGTGTGGTTAGACAAACAGTAGAGGAAAGCTGGGTGGTCGATCAGGAATTCGTACGTAACCTTCCTGTCACGTAATTAGTTTCTTAGTTTTTCCTTATTATGGCTACTAAACAACATTTAACTTTACATAGAATGTGAGTACTCTAACAATTGCACTTGATATCTGATATACTTCATTCTTTACCAACAGAGATGGTTATTTTTATCCAAGAATCCACTTCAATCGATTAGATGTTGACCCGCCTTATTTAGGGTGCGTTGCTGATGATTTAGTTATACAATGGATATGTTGGGACTCGGCATTCAAATACTACTTTCTATTTGGCAAGATTTTGAACTCATTTTGATAGATTGGACCTTCGATCCGCCATATGCTATTGTTTTTCATGTAATTCTCTTTTTATTTATGAATTTCACCGAAAACCAAGCGGTATGGATAGTAAACATCCACCCTCGTGATATTTGATAAATTAACGGAAAAATTCACAATCTTAATATAAAATCTCACGACTTAATGATGACATTTAATTTTAACTATGATTTTATGTGGTTGATTACCCTGTGGACTCTATGGTTTTTGGGTTTCGTGGATGAACTATGGGAGCGAGGTGTAACAACCGAAAACTATCCACACCCATACACAAGCTTCCATTTTTAATATTTTGATGCCAAAGCGATTTATTCCTTAAAATTATGATTTAAATATTAATAACCTATGTTGAATAGGATGTATTGGACATTATTCATTACATTTTCCAGTTAATAGCCCTTTATCGATGAAATGAATTTCAATCAGTATCTATCAACTTTAATTAGTTCGATTCTAGAGCCAGATTGGCCTCAGGTTGTTTTCGAAAAATAACATACCCTGATATTGAACTCATTCAAAATGTCTTATGATATTTAAAAACTGGTTATGAGACGTATAAAGAACAAAATGTTCAAAAAATATCTTAAAGCGCAACAAAAATGATTACTATTCATTCGGCCCGTATCCCTAAAGTTCGCGATTTCTCTCTATCTCCGTATACCAACAGTGAACTTGAGACTGTTTGACCCTTCACATTAAATTATAACGATATAATTTATTTCTTAAAGTCTCCACAATAATCTGTGAACATTAAATTTCCTACCAATACTATTTATTTATAAAAAGATGAAAGAGCAGAGAAACTGATTTTATGCTCCCTACGTGTAATATTTTATAACCACAAATAGCCACATTTATTGAATACTTCAACTATTAATAAACTCAATTTATCACCACCAAACGCCAAACCTCCCGCTGTTTAAGGCTATTTATCATCCAGCATTTAGACAAATTGATTAGGAAATTGCGACCATATGCTGATCAATATTCCACGAATTGTTGAATGAACAACCACTGTAATATTTCCTTTGTTCGAACAAGCCTCTGAAATGTGTTATTATTTAACCTAAATATCCCTAAAATCCACCAGGCACACACTTCAAAATATCTGATAAACGAGATATGATAATTATGTGGGATTCAAAATATAGTACACCTTTACCCACACCCACTACTCCTCTTATCTTTTTTGTTCCTTACGGCCATTTTACTCAAATGTCGATCATAAATTTTGCTTCTATTTGCTTGTTGGGGTTTTCGGGCAATTTACTTATCTTTGCAGGCAGCTTAATACACTTATGGCTCCCAAAAATTCTCAAATTCTTAACAATTTGTGATCCGCTAAAATTCTGAAAATAATCAATATTGAAAATTTTGAAACACCTTAAATAGAAGGCAGTTGATAATATTGAATAAATAGATATTGAGTTACTCAAAAGTGACCAAAATTTTCAAACTTGAAAAATGACCTTGGCCAAAGTACATTAAAAATATTGAAAAGTGGCGGACTAGAAGAAAAAATGATAAGATGCAATAAAACTAAACTATACTATAGGAAATCCATTAGAACCGATTGGACTCTGCAATTGAAGAAAATCTAACAATCTCATTATATTAATTTAAAATTTAGCTATTTCTAGAATTTCGTGGAAAAAATAGGGCACGGTATTGGTTTTTGCCACATGTTAACCTCAATTAAATCCTATCGAACTTCTATGACCTTAATTGGAAAGCATCTTACAATATGATCTGAGGATTTCCAATTCCCAAGATCTAATATATATCATCAAAACTCCTTCCACCCAAATAATGCCCGATGACTGCCAAGAATGGATCTAGGAAAATGCAAGATTTGTATAAGGTTAAAATGATATTAAATAATTATTAGTAAATTCATTCACCTTTTCAAAATTTATTTTGGAAAATTTTTGAAGCCATCAAGCGGACTTTTAAATGTTCTCAGATGTTACACACTCGAGAGTGAGAACTCTTGGATGTCAAAATGTGTAATGCTTCGAATAAACAAGAAAATTGGGCATAAATCAAAATTTGCCGATAATGTTGGGTAATTGACTTTATTTGTTCAGCCCATCTCAAAAACTCGATAAATGAAAGCTATCAAAATGTAATTGATAGTTATAGGTCGTTAAATGCTGGTGTTACTAAATGGGCGTAAGTATCTAACTAAAGAATTAAGTGAGTTTTAAAGGCGAGAATACTAAAAAATATTTGAAATTCACCCAACGCCATAAGAAAAGTAGTATTTATAATCATGATAGAGGAGGGATAGTGGCGAAGGAACTATTATATTTTCTGGGTCTGCAAAAGTTTAATCATGTCCAAGAGATCAGCCTCATGAAAAATAATGTATTATTTAAAAATTCGACAAAATTTTCGAGGGTAACATGAAGTGACATGGACTCAAAATTGACTTTCGGACAAAATATGGTATTGATAATGTATTTCTTGTTATTTTATTTCGTTAATCATCGCGCCGAGCTCGTTAACTATTCGGTTTGTCAAAAATTTTTATATAGTTTTGCACCTCGTCTGGCTTTTACGAAGTGAAAATGAACCTCAAATTGAGAAAGTAGACTAATAAAATATTCACTATTCTATCAATGTAAGTGAGTTGTGATTTATGTACACTAATTAAGTTTCTTGCATCAATAAAATTGCTAGACAATCTCAATATTTCCCATTAACATGTCTCTTGGAACGTTTCTCTTTTTCAACCAAAATTATTGACAATTTCCTTGAGATTGATTTTTTAGTATTTATAATTAAAATTGACTCATTTTGATATTTTCTAGTCTCCATTATTTTTTTTTTGATTATCTTGATTGGAATGAGTTACACTTTCATCAAATAGTGATTACGATTTTAAAAATTTGAATATCATTGAAATGACCCCTAAACTATTTAGTTTTAATAACGTTGATTATTTTCCTTTCAAGTTTACCATGTACATATTACTATCCGACTATTCGCTTCTGTTTAATATCTTATAGGTTTACAAAGTACTTATTACCCCCAAAATGATTTACACTTCTTTATTATATATGAATTTATTGAGACATCTTTTTTTCTATCACTCGAGACAGCTCTAACCAAAGATCGAATGTTTTATTTTTCATCAAATCGCAACTTTTTATCATATAAATCAGAGGTGGGCACAGTTAAGCGGATGAGGGCCAATTTATACCTTTGGGCTTAACATCGCGGGCCGGATTAGATTTAGCAATTAAATAATAAGCGGTGAGCTAATGTTTAGTTTATTAATAGAGTTTTTCATTATAATTCATTAAAATTTCATAATTCCATAATCAAAATGATAAATAATTATTGACAAGGCCTAACCAATGCTTGAAGAATTAGATTCTTCCTTTGCGCCCAAAATTTTATGCATTTTGTTGAGTCAGATATTGGCAATTACAGCGTTTAATGATTTAATTAATTGCAAAATAAGTAATTTTAATAATGCAGTTCCGTATTATGAGTAAGAAATTCTCGAAACAGGACGTTTTGGCGCAGAGGTTTTGGCGCAAGGAGGTTTATCGCAACTATGATTTATCGACCGCGCCTTTAGTCATTATGGTTTGGCGCCATAGGGGTAGTTGAGGATATGTTAGCGCCATCGTTTGAAGGGATTACATATGGCAGGAAATGCTTCATTGTTGTTTAAATCACGTTGCAATTTACATAATGTGATTTCCGTAAAAAGTAGGGTGGGACGTTTTGGCGCAGAGCGTTCTATTAAACCTGTCTTATGTCTCTAGAAGTTGGTTAGCTAAATTTAGACAGAATATTATTGGCGCCATCTTTTAGGATTGTCAATATTTGGCGGGAACTATTTAATCACCAT
>JWZT01002104.1:42705-57725 GCA_000827895.1 Thelohanellus kitauei
ATGCTATTCTTGATGTTAACGACTAGTCTTCAAGTCTGCATAGACAACAACATTATTTATAAAATTTCGTATCTTTGGTAATTATGTCAGATTAACAAATTGGGGCTTTTCTGTTTCTTTATTTTTTAAAAATTTATATCAAATTAAAATTTGTTTAGAATGTATTGTTTTGTCTGAAGCAACTCAATTCAAAAACAGCCAAATTAATGCTTCTACGGGGAATGGTACTTTTAGTCACTTTGATCCATATAAGTAAATTATTCACGAATAGATTATTTAATAACCCCGAATAATGCAAAAAACATTTATATTAAATTTGATTGAATTTTCGTTGCTTTGGCGGATGTATACCTTGATTTATAAATATGTCACAAGAGTAATTATTGATGCTATCAAAAATATTGTCTTATCGAGATTTTGAATATTCACAGTTCGGCTTTTGAATATATTAGGATATTTTTTTTAAATCGAAAGATACCCGAATGATCGTTTAGACAAATATATTTTACATAAAAACTATCCTAAAATTCAATTATGAAATTGCATTTATGGATGATTTTTATGTTACTTGAGATAAATAATTAACTTCATTTTACATTAAACTTTATATCATAAAAAATACATAAAAACAGAAATATTTAAAAAAATGCATTAACTTATATTTTTCAGTAAACTTTTTCGATTTTAACAAAAAAATTGATAGAGTTTCATCTGTAAAATACATCTGCAACCTTTTGGACCTTCAGATCTAAAATTCGTGTAAAATCCATTTTAAAATTATACGGAGTTACAACAGTTTTTTTGTTTTTTTTTTAACGTAAGAGTATAATTTCAATAAAATGGGTGGGTATTTCTTTCATCACTGTCGGATTGAATATCAATTTTAAAGAAGCTTCAAAATGATTATATTGATAGATGTCAACAAGTTATCATTGTTAACTTTGGTGTTGTATCTCATTCGAGAGATTGGCAGTTTTATGCGTATTGTGTTTCTTTGTTTTTTTAGGAATGCTGACATTTTATCATTATTAGCCGATATATCAATAAGGTTTGGATAACTGATCTCTCCTAAAAAAATCATGTTTTACATAATTCTATGAAAAAATTGAAAGAACGCCGAAATCTACTAATTCAAGCTGATCTTGTGAATCTGGAATTTATTTCCGTGTGATAAAACAACACAGATTCGAGTTCCAAGATCATTAAGTTAATAATTTTTGTATATCCTTAATTTATAGATAGCTTTTTATAAGCTTAAACTAACAGCGGGATTCTCTATTGTTTCGTATACCCAGCGAATACATTTAAAATATCAAACATCACAGGAGAAAACTACAATTATTATGTAGTCGTATATCAATGATTTGTTAAGAACGATAGCGTCATTTCTCTCATTCTAAATCGTGTAATTCATCGAGAAAATCGTACATTATATTTAAGCGAGCCTTAAAATAAAAGATTTTATTATTGGAATTAATATTTTAGGGGTGTTTAACAAATGTTATAGAGTGAATCAATGTATTTTTATTAAAAATAATTATTCTATACGATAGGTATGATCAAAAAAGAAAATAACTGTTTCATTTCTCAATAGTCGTTGTTAATTACGCTTACTTAAATGAATCGATTCATCTCATATATTATAATTTTTAAAGTCGTTGGTTATCTGATAGTTCCGGATGGTTAAAATAATTTTCAAAATGAAATCCTCTTATTTCTGATAATGATGAATAAAAATGAATTTTTCAGACATTTTTCTTTCCGTCAGTACTTTATTAGGGACCAGAATATATGATGATTAACTCTCCATTTCAATATATAATTATTTGAATTTGCGATTATTAAGATCTTACGTTAAAGTGAATGATCTTAATCACAAATCCATATTTTTATTCATTTCTTCCGACAATACCTGTACACCAAGATCTGATTAATTAATGATCCACGTAAAGAAATATATCTTTAAAATGTATATTTCAATCAAAAAAAACAAACAGTTTAACTGGTAAGCTATATATTTCTGGGTTCTGTTCGAACGGATACAATCTTATCAATCGATGAAAGATTGTTTCATTCATTTAATTAAAGCGTTTGCAATATATTAACCACATGATTCATCTTGGAGATGTTGAAATCCTTATAGATTTACTATTAAGACTGTTGAAGAAATATATATTGCGACAAACGAAATTTGCGTTATATCACCAAAGCATTAGGACTGTTTTTACTCGGTCTTTAGAGGTTTTAAAAACTAGCTCGTGACAATACTGTACTGACTTTACATAGATAGCAATGTTATCTACACCTGATGTCCCTATCAGGGTAACATTCCCTATCGGCACGCGTAGTGCATGACCCACACTTATTAAACAGGACCCCTTGCCTGTACCAAAAAGGCTAGGGTACCAAAAAGAAATCCGTTCGCAGGTAAGATATATCTCAGCACTCATTCACTGAATTCGATATAAGAGAATACACTAAAATTTTCGATATGTTTTTGGTATTATCTTCCTCCATTTTCAGTATTTTCTCTCTTATGTTGAAACAGACCATGATATCTCTTATTGAATATATAGGCATTAATTATCCCATCTCTCAAAAGAGTCCTTCAGAGAGATAATAAAATCAATTTTATATATTCACCATTTTTGTATGGTTTTCCTCTCATTACAAAGTCATGAGTAACAAAGAAACTACTAATGTTGATGATACAAGATTGTAACGAGTCATTAAATGCATTATTTTACTTATCTGGACTCTTCTGAAGATCGTTTGCTTTGATTCTTTCAGCTTCGTCTGAGTATTTATGTAAAAATGCCTAATGTTTAAATTTAAATTTTCTAAGTTGTAATTTTTAAATTTTGTCAATTTTTCTTCACAAATGGAACATTTCATAAATCCAATATAGGTTAAATTAAAATCAAATATTTGAGTCGATTCAACTTGACAATCACGGATTATATCTTTCGTCTACTTTTATTTTCTTCTTCCTGGTAGAGGTATTCAATTTGTTGTAACATCATCATGTATATATTTGTATTGTTTAATCTTACTTAGTAAAATATTTTGTCGAATAATTGACGAAATTAAATTTTGGATTATAAGCATTCTAGAAATACAGGGTTTTATTATACATTTCGACAATGATCCATTTACTATCGACCATTCCTAGCGTTTTACATTCCGCATATGAAACGATATACGTGATTTACAGCTAAATATGAGTCTACCAATTAGTTGATTAATTTAAAATTTTATTTCATGGGAAAATAAGGTGCCCATCCTCATAATGCAATAAAACAGAACGTATAGAATATTAAATTATTTACATTTCCATTGTTTACACTTATTAAACAATTTTCTAATGCAGGAATTGATATTCTTATGATGGGAGAGCTTTACTTATAATCACTCAGCATTATGTTACAACTCACTTGTTATATTTCTGGAAAAAACAATACTGCAATACGTGGAAGGAATAAGTCCGTTTGAACATCTATTTGACGTTCAAGAAAGTAGCAGGTTCATAACCAATTGGAATAACTTTCTAAATAATTTCTGCGTTTTTGCATTCTGGGCATGGACCCTTTTTACTCATATTCCCATTAAATAAAATTGTAAATTTATAAATAATGGGTAGACTCATTCAGCTGATGATCACATTTGTCGTTTTCAGGTGCGCAAGGTTGGGCGCTATGTAGGCTCGATAATTAATGGATCACGCTCAAAAGGAAATGAAAACCCTAATAACAACTAACCTTATATAAAAAACATGGTGAATATTAGTGATTCTACAAAAAGAATAAAAATTCTATGTAAATCACACTGTCTCTGAAACAATGTCGGCTATGAATCAGATGAGAGCAAAAATAACTGTTTTAAAAATACAATGTTCGGCGAGGACTGCCGGTTGGGTGTTTTACTTGGATTAATTTAGATTTTTAGAATAGATGTCCCATATTGTAAAGAATTTCTGTAAATACTGGGGTCTAAAGCTGGTAATTTAGATGATTTTACCTGTGGTATGAATCAATTTCCGTTTCATCATATTGATACAGACTTTTTTGTAATTGAATCCCTAGTATGTAAAATGTTTTCAGATATATGGTCCATTTCTGTATCCATAATTATAATTTTTACTGAGAACATGTTTAATATTAGAAAAAATTTTACACATTCCTGAACTAACTGCCTCATATCAAAAATTTGGTAGATATTGGACGATAAAACTTAACAAATTATTTAAAGGACTGCCAAAAGGTTTTTTTCAAAAATAACTAAATAAAGTTACATCGAGATAATTAGACATATTTTTGTAATTTTGACAATGTATAATATCATATAACTATCATAACACCTAAACCGATTTGAGAATCGAAAAAAGAAAAATAATTATATCTAAAAATTCTTTCAACTGTTTTATAAATGAAGATGGGTATGGTATTAAATATAAAATTATATGTTTATTTCATTCATTTTATATATTAAAGACTTTTGAATTGTATTAAGAGAAATATAGTTTATAATGAAAATTTGATTAGTGTGTAAGGCAATATTATATCCAAGTGATAGATTATATGCGAGCGTGTACCACATTCAATAAATAAAAATCTTCAGGTATATAATGACAGTACTGGGATAATATACAACTACTTGCATCAACCGTGACAATTTATGAAATAGCTGTAGACTTGGATAAAAGAGCCACATTTAGTTCGAGAGAAAAGTGTAGCCGAGCACTTATCTATATAATCCTTTAATTTCTATCACCATAAATCATGTTTACAGTTGAATATCGAAGAACAACGTTTGGATTAAGGATTTTTTGATTGCACTTGACCTCAGTTAGTATATTTTTTGAGATAAATATTGGCTAGATATTGTTACTCGGACATTTTTTTCACAATATTTTTTGCATATCTGTTAAATTTAATTGAACATAGGTGACACGTTTTCATATTCTAATTTTTTATAAAAATTTAAAAGGATGTTTTGGATCTACAAGAAATAATAACGATCATCCTAATGTAGTTACTATCACGACATAGCGTCATACATTATCCCGTCATAATCAGGCTTATTCAAAATTTATTAAATAAGTTTGTAGGACTGTATATCAGGTTGAGAATTTTACTGACTGTCATTCACACTTTTGATTTTCAAGAGGGTCTGAGTGCACATCATCTTCCTGAATACAGATTAAAAATGCATTTGAATTTATATGAAGGACTTGAAGGATGATACAAGAAATAATTAGGACAGAAATAATCATTTACTAAATAGGAAATCAACAAACAACGCTGACAACATCCAATTTACTTAGTATCATAAATACATTATCCCCTGTTTAAAATTCAAATTTTTCTGAATGATTTTTGCATAATTTGTGGATCTATATAGGTTATCTGAAAATTTTATGACGTATGATTTGGTATGAGAGTGGTTAACGTTGTTGCTATACAAAGTTGATTCGATGATATATTTAAATTATTTACAGAATACTTTGAGTCAAAGACATGATTAAGTTGATGTATTCACTGCAGTATGAATCCTCATACGACACAAGTCGCGATGTTATTCATAATCATCTTGATACTTTGAAGCATAGGATCTAGAAATGTCTTTCAGATTTCTGTTTGTTCCTTCAACAATCTCGTTAACTTTTTTAGTGATACGGAATGGTTCTAAATTAATTGATGCTTAGATAAATATAGATGTTTGAAAATACATTTGATTCGAATTGAGTACAAATGTCTGAGTATATATGCTCTAAAATTTCAAATCTACAGACTATGTTTTACATTGGACCTTTTGATGAATTTTTTCAGTTTTAACGTCCATTACAACGACTTCTACCTCTGTTGAGAAGGCTTACGTCATAACCCAAATAATTTTATTCACTTTTTTTGTTGTCGGAAGGGAGGCGAAAACGTCTACAAACCATAGATACATTATTGAAGAGGAAATTAAAAGGACTAATCTTCATTTTTGTATTTAGTATCGATGTATTTTCCTTTTACATTGCTCACATATTTTCATCCGTGTAGCGATATCTGTTGGTATTCTTGTCGAATAATACTACCGAACAAATGAGAGCAAACAATTTTTGCGGTCCAAGATTGGATCACTTGTTTGAATGATGTGAGTCAATTATTCCTTTTTAATCATTTTGAGAAACGACCACTTATCTATCTTGACCCATATATTTAAATAGTATATCGTTATTTAGTTAATGACCCTGAAAATGTGAGTAATTTATTTATCTTATTTCTATATGATTTCATTTAATCGTCATCTTAATTTTTTCAGTCTTTAAAGCAGAATCGTAAAATATTGTTTTACATCCGATTTCTTTTGATAACACTTCAAACACCACGTTTTGTTTGCCTTTAGTATACTGAATGGTGAAATTGTACTGTTGGTGTTCGATCAACCGTTAAGCCCAACGGCAGCTTTAATCTTTCATTTTTTGTAGGGGTATGAGGGGCTTATGGTCGCTATATATTTCAATATCTCTTACGTAAAGCTAATGTCGATTTTTTTGGGAGTGTTCACTGGATAGCATAGAATTATTTTCTAGTTAAAGAGTAATTTATTTGCGCTGATGTCTATTTGATCTCGCGAAGAACATCGGAAAAAAGTTATAATTTTCGATATCTGTTAATTTAGCTCTATTAGCTGTTTCAAATGCATTTTTTTATTAGTTCCATATTAAGACTGTGGTCTTGGATACCAATACTTGGGATATTCTTATTTTTCTTAAAAAGTTGTAACAATTAAATTTAACAGAAATCTCCCGTTCCATGATTTAACTTTATCAAAAATATCTTATAGTGGAGAGCATTTAGGTCATGTTCTTAAATGATTACAAAAAATACTTTGCATCAACCGAAATGCTATGTAATTGGGTCTATTTGATTTGCAAGTAATTTAGAAATGTTTTAGGTTTTATTCGTATCTGCATCGATTATATTTTCTGATATTATATATCGTAAATATGTGGTTTTTATCTAGCCATATGAGTATTTGGAAATCTTAAGTGTCAAACTACAACCAAAGAAAGGATAGAGAACTCTTTGATGGTGTTCAGTTCGAGAATCGAAACAGTCCGAAAATATGATAATTTCATCGACGGACGCCTATGATTTAGAATATCTCTTAACATCGAATCCATAAGACGCTAGAAGAATGCTGAAGTGTTTGCCATGCAGAAGGCAATGATTTTGAATTCTTACAGTCCTAGATTATGAACAGGGCTGAATGCAGTCTTGCTCTCATAATCTTCTTTGGTTATACGTGACAATAACAATTTTATAAATATAGGGTATAATGTATTTAGAAGAACATATATTCTCGATAATATAATTAATAAGAGGTAAAACATTCATCTTTACGAGTAACGGAGATTACTTTTGTAAATCTACGCAGTATCTAAGTTCCATTCATCCCTTTAACAAGAAATAAATGTACTGAAAAAGGATTCTGAGATCGACGAATTATACCAGATACAAGCATTTTATCAACTTATTTATTTCTTTGCTCTAATATTAGGTATGGACAATTAAAAGGGCTTTTTTTATTGAGCGCGATTCTCCTAGATTAACAGCATGTTCATATAAACAAAACTAACACATTTAGTAATTTTATTTGGTTCATCCACCTGGATGACAGCTTGACAGTTCATATTTTATACGACTCTTTTTACATGAGCCTTAAAACATATATGGAATTCTAGCTTTGAGACACAAGTTATTTTGTACAATCTAAATAAATCATCTAAACGAATGTTTTTCATAGAATTACATGCTGATAGAATATCTCATATAGTGATAATATCGATCATTAAATTGTCTATTAACATGAAGATCCATTTGATTTATTTGTTCATCATTATATTCAATTTAATTGATCATATTTGGATAAAAACTGGTTGAACTGCTTTAAAAATCTTCTGATTATAACGCGATAGATTTTTGTCCAATGAGAAGAGACGAATTAATTGGCGAGAGAGACGCACGAGTATCAATCATGGCACTCACATACTTGAGGCATCTCAGGATAGATTTTAAGAAGGCAATTTTTATTGAATTTTAAACATCACAACTGTAATGAGGAGTCGAACATTCTTATGAATCTATAGGTTTTCTGGTATAAAAATAACATGTTTTTTGGATTGCCGTTTTGATTCAATGAGAAACACATCATTTGTCCAATATGTTCTTTAGATGTGTGATGTTTATGACCGCATTTTTGTCATCTAGATTATTCGGATTGTTTTTTATGAATATGTTCCTTAAAATTGGATCCAGAATCATATCTAGGCAGTGTCTCTACAACTTCCTATAGTTTTCTATCTACTGTTTTATGGTTATGTATGCTATTGAGTTAACGAGTTTCGTTTTTTTATTTTAGACGTCGAGTCCTTAAGCATTATTGCAAAAAGCGGAGTGTATGATAGTATCACTTTAGCTTTTTCAGTTGTTTCAACTAATGAAAACTTATAAAGTAGTGCAATTATCAACGAGGCAGGCTCAAATACTCAGTTAAGTATTTAAGAAGAATTGAAAATTTTTGATCCGAGTGCTAGATTTAGTGTCGAGCGTAATTAATTAAGTTTGAAAGTTTGTAAGATAACTCTGAACAGCCATTAGATTAAATAAGCATAGGGTTTTTAAAAACGAGGTATGTAGAGGCTTTTCGGTCAAGGCTTTATAACTCATTCTTCGAGAATTATATAATTTTTTGAATGTCCCTAGCGACGGCTGAGTTGGATGTATCCCAGATTTGCGTAAGAACAAACACATGTCGGTCTTACAAAAAATAATAGGAGTAAAGAAGACTGCTGTGTCTCGGTCCAGTAATGGGCCGACCAATGAATCGCAATTGTTAAGAGCTAGTTTTTCGCATCTCCAAACTCTTCCATGTTGATGGGTCGTAAAATTATGATTTTTAACATCATTTGTTAGAATCAACCACGAAAATCGTTATCTAGGATCTATCGCAGCATAGCGCATCCAATTATCTTTCACAGCACAAAAAAATGACATATATTTATAATGACGTTAATTTATAAATAATATAAGCACCACCATCCTTGATCATTGGTTGATGTATAATAATCTTCAATAAAATTATCTTGAATTATTTACTATCAACGAAATTGATATTGTCATTTTATGTCAAAAATATATTCAATCTTTTTGAATTACTTGAATATAAATTAAACCTGTATTATATACTTTTTAAGTTGGCGTTTGTGATATACAATGCTGAAGAGTATCCTTATAAAATATTCAAATATTAGTGCTTCTATTTACCGTGAATATATTTGTGAATTTTATGAGTTTTTTTTAAAAAGAATCTATGGTAAAATTGAGGCAAATTATCCAAGTTTGAATAGCGTTTTGACAAAATATAGCCCCTAAGATAATTTTGACGTCATGGTAATTATTGAGAACTAGTAAATGAATTTTTGGTTTGATTAAATCTAGCAAAACGGTCATGAATAATTAGATTTCCCAAACAAACATTCAAACCACCAAATCTGGAATAAGTTTAAAAATTCATTAATCTATAATTGAATTCTCATCAAAAAGGGTTTTGACGTTGGTTTTCGTAAATAAATTTAATTATCAAATATTACAATAAGAGTCGAAAATCCTTTAGGATCCACAAATTTTAAAACTCTAAACCTTTCCATCAATTTATTTATCGATAATCGGCTAATATTTAAGATAAACATAGATATAGTGTATATATTTATGTTGAGTAAAAATTTAAAGATTGCTTCACACAAATATTTATTCTTCGAAAATATTTTCACAATAAATAAATCTTTGAATAATGTATAAGATTTATTTTTTCATTCAAAAATAATAACCCAATTTTATCGAGACATGTATTAGTTTAAAAAATTCTTAATTAGAATTATTTTTTGAAGGCTCGTAATTATAAATTTGGTTTTTGATCATATTTTACACAATTTTAGCGTTGATGACATTTTAGAGAAAAATCTGAAAAATTTCATTAATTAATGTGTATCTTGAATTCAATATTAATATAATATATTTATGTGTTTAATAATTACAAAAATATGTAACTTTAAGTATTTTTATGATGGAGATGTGGTATATGTGTGTTATTGACCAATATATACATATTAATCAACGTTTTATAAACAATATGGAACATGTTTTCATGCCACAAATATTACAGCATTTTCAATAAAAATCATAACACCTAATAACAATCATTTTCTAAAGGTTTGGGAATTATCCAGATTAATGTTTATAAATCTACACTGTTTATTATGATTTTGTAATCATTATAATGACGTAATTGAATGAGACATAGTACATGTATTGTTTTTGTCTTGGATATCACATAGATATCTTCTATTGTATATATAATATTTGCCATAAATATAATTCTGTTTATATCGAAAAAAGGGCGACTGCTAAATAAAATACTCCTATATAAAAGCTCACGAAATTAAAACGATGATCCAATCCAGTCTCAGATTCGACTCTATATGTTGTATACATTCTACAAGCATGGTGTTATTGGATGCTTGTAGTAAGCATGTAAAAACGTTTTCTAACTTATAATCATTTGAATCTTGATAAACAATACATTGGATGCTATTTCTGCATGATATATTCCAACATATATATAAACAAAATTGCGAGCTTTTCTTTGTAATTTTCGTTAGTTTTAAAACTGATTAATAATTAAGAATATTTACCAGAGTTTTTTTCTCATTTAATATCGTGAATGATACGCGACAAGAAATAATTTGATAAGTCCACACAAATTTATCAATGTCTAATGGTTTGAGCGATTTTAGTACGTATTTATTATCGAATTGTTTTTATATTTATGCCTAATATCATTAATCGATTTATTTGTAAGCTTTGTAATTGCTTTATCGATTGTTATCACAAAGCATTAATAATATTAATGCTATCAAAAGCATATAAATATATTAGTTACAACTCGTTTTTAATTGTTGATGACCGTGGGGGTGGTAATCAACCTTTATGCTAATATTAACTCGTTTAAACCAGAAAACCTTTATGAGAATTAAAAAAATGTTCAATGGATCGAATGATTTGAAAATTTTAAATCACGGGGTATGCTTCTAAATGGTCAAGAATTTCAAATCAATGAATAAATCATGCTATACACAATAGATTGTAGTCGTTACCTAACGTCGTGTTAATAGATATGCGCTAAAATCGTTTTAGTGTTCGAAATATTAATTATTTATAGTTTGTAAAATCGGATTGGCATGTTATACATATTCAATCAAGCTTTATTTTACCAAACAATCTCTGATATAAAGAGATTAGTCTCGGATAATAAATTTACAATCTGTTGAGTAGACTACACGCGTTTCAAAGCTCGAAAACCAAAAATGTCTGAACAAACACAAGCAGCCCAGGTTGAGAACAAGCCTTACCAGCCAAAGTCACAGGATCTATCGAAGAAACAAATATCGATTCCTGGAATCGGTGTCTATCATCTCATCATGAAGCAAAACAAGGATTCGAGATTTTTCATCATTCAGGAAGTTAAAGAATCTGTTGGGGGCAATCGAATCATTGTAACCATGGACAATTGCCATCAATTCATGACTAAACTTAATGATGTTCTCATGTTCGACAGTGAGTATTCATCTGGGGCTTCAACCAATACAACACATAAAGATTCAGGAATCCTGTTCAACGTAAGTATGCACACTGAAGCTGGAAGAAGATACTACTTTGATGTTATTGACAAAGATGGAGTTCTCAACCTGAAGATGAGCTATATCTACGACGATCGTAGGGATAGTATTCATATTGATACTGGGTCTCTTGTTTATTTTATTGAGGTCGTTGATATTTTCCAGAAAGAATACCCTTCTCTTACTGGCAAGGACGATTTTCATGGGAGCAGGAACAAACGATTTGATAAGAGACGAGATTACACGAATAGGCAGCGTCGTGGAAACTATGGAAACTCAGGGAAATCTAATCGACCTGGAAATAGATTCAATAACATTCAGAGTTTCGACGAGTCTGGAGAACGAAAGCCAACGCATGGCTTGAAGATATGCTCAGATCCAGCTCCATATCAATTCTCAAAGAATGCCAAAAAGTACATTTTCGAAATTGTGGAAGGAGACAATACTTTTATGAGGATAACAGAAGTGGTTGGTGATAGCAGGAAATCAACTTTGCATATACCTATCAGTTGTTTGAAAAAGGTCGGAAATGTTATCCTGGATATGAACGAGCGGTTTTCAGCTGCGCGTAGCGCCCAATAGGCAGGTGTCATGTCTTTTCATGAAGTTATTAAACGTTAAACATATTATTCGAGATCTCTGATTTTTTTATTGTTTTTATTACTTTCAAATTTTTATCTATTGATCGTAACATATTTTTTTCACCCCTTCTTTGTACATTTTGTATCTACAATTATAGACAATAAATCTTCGTTAAGTTATTCAACAATGTGTGAATAAATTATCGCCAAATGATCATTCGAGTTTTCGGGTGGATTTCATATGAAAAACAGCTTTGCTGCGCATATTCTAGGCGTCTTAGGGTGGCGAAATTCAATAATTGTGAATGCATTATAGTATGTAATTCTCAAAAATTATTATATAAATGACGCAACCTGTATAAATATACGAAAAGTTTCATTTTGACGTTATTTTGAATTCTTTATATTGACATTTTATCTATGAGGTCATATTTCACTTGATATTTCTGATGCTTTGAATATTAAAAATCGTAGTCATGTGCCCTATAGTTGAATTATGTTAATTTTTATAAGTTTAGATATTATCAATGTGCGAATCCACGTCTTAACACCACTAATTTTATTTTAGTCTAGAGCCTCATGTGCCGCAATTTGAGAACGTATGTTCTCGAAGGCATCTTCTGGTGTTTTCCCGTACCTTTCTAGTCGAATTTTTTTCATTTAATAATTGTGAAAGTATTTTATACCGATTTTTGACTTGAGTAAATAACTAATAGTCTGGCAGCCCAATTTGAGAGATTTTTGAACGGAGGCCCAGTTAGCCACTACTTTATATGTGTTGACATCGGTTGACCGGTCTAGTATGTCATTTTGAAAACCTACTCTGAAACAAATGATAGTGCAAAGTTTCATGAGTATACGAGAGATGACTAGCAGTGTTTCTAAACCTAAATTATCAACAATAGCCAACTCTTGTATGAGAAAATCAATCTATGTAAATTACAGATCGTCCCAAAACAGGTCTAAACTAATTCATTTTATGAATACCTCATTATTAATTCTTTGAGTGATTCAGCCTGTCTGTTCAGAACGCAGATCACAAAACCAATCTACATTTTATTCACTAACATTACTTTTGACGTTGCTTCGTGCATGCCAAGGACCACATGTTGAAGTCTCAGTAAATCATGGCTGGAAGTTAAATAGTAAAATTCCTATTCGAATTTGCATGACAGGCGAAGTGACTGATTCGTCGATTTGAATTATTATCTACTCGCAATCTAATGTTAGGCCTAGAGTTGATAATTTTCATGGAAACATCTCAAGGTTATCCTAAATGAAGGTTTTAAAAAATTTAGTCATCTTTCTGATGTCGTTTGCGATATCAACAGAAATGGCGCTATCCCTATTTGATTGTGGGTCCACATACAAAGGACTCAGAGAAATTTCGCAGCAGGCATTTTATAATCCTCTAGAAATGAGCTAAATAATAATGACTGACCTCACCAGATCTTCTTGAATTCCTGTTAAACCACCTATTACAGATGAAAATGATCTAATAATCATGCTATATTTCAGTGGTCGGCAATTTCTTCACGAGGCAAACCTGACAGGATACAACCAAGTTCTTCGGTGGCCAGGTTAATAAATTAATACATGAATCCTATATTAATCCACAAATGCAGCTTTGAATAAATTTTATTTATTGTAATGCTTAGATATAATGATCAAAAATATATCTAAACAGTTTAACTTTATTTACTTTGCCAAAAACTCAAGTTTTTGATACATTTTGTGGGTAATTAAATTTATCAGAGGTTTTATGAAATCTGATTGCATGTTTTAAAAATAAGATTTTCAACAAAAATTTAAATCGAATATCAGTTAAAATCGAAAGTAGCATCGTCATTCTAGTGTTCATTGTCGACAATGTTTGTTCATAGATGCATATGGAGCCAAATAGAACAAATAGTTTCATAGCCATCGTTCCAATGAGCATAAACATAGAATCGTTGAGCTACACTTAAATTTTTTAAATGCTTTAATATTGGAATTTTTCTATCTGGGTAGATTCGTATTGCAGATACATTCGTTCTTGTTGTAGAGCAGGGGTTCTCAACCTGGGGGTCGAATGACAATTTTTGGGGGGGTCGCCAAAGAATTTGGAAAATGTGACGTAATTTTTTATAAATACTATACAAACAAATCATTTAACTAATTTTTTCTGTAGGTTTTTAGAATAATTTTTATTTAATTTTATTTTACATAAATAGACGGTGGCCACTAAATCATTTTGTTTTACAATATTTAAATTGTTTCATGTTATATATATTTTACCATTAATACTTCATCCTATTTAAAGTGTTAGAGATGCGTAAGTTTACGCTGTTGCAGAATAACATACAAAATATGTAAAAGATAGTTAACAAAATATAAAGCGATCTCGTTGACAGTTTAAAACGATACCGTTTTAAAAATAATATAATATATTTCCACTTCTTTTTATAATTCAATCGAGTATATATTCTTGCATTTTACAAATATCTAAATTCGATTTCACCAGTAAGATATAAATTCATTAACCCTTGAATATATTTTAAATTATATAAATATTAACTATAGAATGGAAACTCGGAAATTGTATTTTTATCACCGTATTCACCACAACCAAAATACAAATGAGGTACTCTTAAAAATGGATGCAAACTATCATGAAACAGTTGCAAAACACTGTTAATTTATTCACTCATATAAACTAGGCTTGCAGTCTT
>JWZT01002104.1:61907-79427 GCA_000827895.1 Thelohanellus kitauei
CGTGGCGGCTTTAGCTCACTCGGAAATAATCTCACATTTGGTGTCAGCAGTGGGATTCAAAACTCTCAAAAATGAACATCCCACCCCGCAAACTTTCTAGAGCTGATGATCTGGAACAATGGTTGTTCGAGTTCCAGGTTTTTGCCAAAGCCAATCTATACGACACAGCACGTCAATCTGACGTCCTTCCAGCCCTTCTGGACGCTGAAATTCTTAAGGTCTACCAGTCCGCAAACCTTTACGATGTACCTTCGTGTGCCGAGAAGCTCCAGAAAATTATAGCCCTTCTAAGGGAAACGTGGGCTGCGTCTGATGCGATGTCTGCCTCTTTTAGGCTATTCGAAAGCGCCGTTCTCCTCCCAGGTCAGCACCCGAGGGACCTATGCTCCAATCTCGACGGCTATCTGGTCAAGGCTAGGCCCACTCTCTCAACTTCCGATCGAGAGTACCTGGTCCTCCAGAAATTGCTTGGGTGTCTACCTGTCGACGTATCATCCATTCTCAGGCTGTTTACGGATCTCCCCTTGAAAAGCTTAGCTGATAAGGCTGGGATTCTGATGTCAGATAACCACGCCCTGCCCAAATCGAACTCGGTATGTTCGATTTCAGAGAACGGGACCGACCTCAACAATTCTGTACGCCCGCCCATCGACTCTACGAAGAAAACCGAGGAGGTAAATAGCATCGCGCGAAATTCACCCAAAGACCCGATGACTGAGGTTATGGACCGTCTGTCGAAATTGGAGGGGATGTTTTCTCAAGCATTAATGAATCCTAGGCAACCCACTAATGAAACCCCGCAGAGATGGCGTATCACCTGTGACAGATGTGGTGCTGCTGGGCATAAGGCTAAGGATTGCAGAGGGCAAGCTCGCTGTACCTCTTGTGGTGCACGCGGCCATGTTGGAAGAATTTGCCCTAATAGGAATACTGGGAATAACTATAATACTTCTTCCAGATACATCTCTTCAACTTTCAACCCAAATAACATTTCAGGCGATATCCTGTTTACACTTACTGAGTTTTGTATAGGGGGAAGGGCACTTATAGATACAGGGTCATCAACATCGATTATTAATGCAAGGCTGGCTAAGGTTACATCTGTTTTTCCGACCTCGCTTATCCTTAAAACTGCTAACGGGTCCAGACTCGATACCACTGGACAGGGTTGGTTTACGGTTTCTTTTTCTGACATTGAGCTCAGGTGGCTATTCGTTGTGTCTGACCAGATTCCATACGATATGATTATTGGTAGGGATATCCTTAGCTCCCACTCCTTAACTGTTGAAGTATCCCCTAAAACTGTTACATTAAGAAAGAACATCGTTTCATGCGTGGATAATCTTCTATTAGACATCAGCGTCAAGGCAAACCTTGCCTTCAAAACATCAATAAGTCAGCTCGCCAATAAGTATGAGGCCTTATTTTCGAAAGGCGATTGTGATTATGGCAGATGTAACCTCGAACCACTCAAAATTGACACTGGAGACTCCCTGCCTCTTAAATCGAAGCCATATGATATTCCAATCCACTTAAAGGCAGAGGTAGACCGTCAAATTCAAAGCATGCTGCGAACTGGAGCCATTAGTCCATGTAAGAGCTCGTGGGTGTCCCCCATCGTTTTAGTCAAAAAGAAGAATAATTCTTATAGGCTTTGTGTCGACTATCGTAAACTCAACAATGTTACGGTTAAAGACAAATACCCATTACCTAATATCGAGGAAATTTTCGACAGATTTTCCGGTTCAAAAGTATTTTCCACTATCGATTTAAAGTGCGGCTACTGGCAATTGGAGCTTAATGACGATTCAAAGTCAAAAACGGCTTTCATTCCGTATCCAGGGGCTGGTTTGTACCAATTTAACGTTCTCCCATTCGGCCTGTGCAATGCCCCGCCTGCCTTTCAACGGATGATGAATAAAGTCTTAGAAGGTATACCTGGATGCGCTGTGTATCTCGATGATGTTATTATTTTCTCAGAAAATGAAGCGCATCATCTTAAGACTCTGCACAACGTCTTCGAAGCGATCCACAGGGCAGGTTTGAAGCTAAATCGTGAAAAATGTAAATTCGGGTACGGTGAAATTGAATTTATGGGCTACATAGTGTCAGATAGGGGACTCCATGCGAATACTGATTCAGTCAAACCTATTTTAGACTGGAAAGCCCCAACAAACACCACTAATCTTAAGTCTTTTCTGGGTATGTGTACTTTTTATCATCGATTTATTCGAAATATGGCCACTATAGCTGCACCTTTATATGATCTTCTTAAGAAAGGAAACCCCTGGTTTTGGTCGGAATCGTGCAATTCATCCTTCGAAAAACTCAAAGATCGTCTATCTAATATTCCAACCATCTCCTTCCCTGACCCTCATAAAGAATTTGTTGTGAATTGTGATGCGTCTCATGTAGCTATGGGGGCTGTTTTGTCTCAATATAACGAAACCGAACTAGTGCCAATTTCATTCGCCAGTAAATCTTTTTCATCTTCTCAAAAAAATTATTCGACAATAGACAAAGAGTGTTGCGCTATTGTTTTCGCTGTCAGAAAGTTTAGAAAGTATCTTCTGGGCAAGAAGTTCATCATTTTGACTGACCACAACCCACTCGTTTCGTTAAGGAACCTCAAGGATCCGAGAGGAAGACGAGCAAGATGGCTTATGGAGTTGGAGGAATTCGATTATGAAATAAAACATCTTGCAGGAAACCACAATGTGGTAGCTGACACTCTCTCGCGACCTGTAGCCGCTATATATCTTGGTGTGGAGCCTGATCACCGATATGAACAACATCAGGACAAGGCGATTGGTGAAGTCATCAAAATTATATCAGGTGAGAACGTCAATATGTCGAATATCTCGGAGTAAACAGAAGCTTTCCTCAAGGGTAGGGGTAATCTTTTCGTATCCGATGGATGTCTCTATCATCGCGGCCGTCGTGGTATTCAGTATGTAGCGCCATTTCACGTACGAAAAGAAATCATCACCTCCATTCATTGCGATGCTCTGAAGCATATGGGAGCAAATAAAACTGAAGCAGCTATTCGTCAACGATATTATTGGCCCAATCTTAGACATGATGTTATAACATTCATCAACGCTTGCACACCTTGTTCCATTTACAAATGCAAGAACTACACACCGAAAGCTAAGCTAAATCCAGTTATTGCCCATAATCGTTTTGAGTGTTGGGAAATAGACTTTACTGGACCCCTAATTGAAACTCATCGAGGCAATAGATACATAATAGTTTTTACCGACAAGTTTTCAAAATGGGTCGAAGCACTACCTGTTCCTGATCAGTCGGCTCAAACAGCTGCAAGAGCTCTTCTAGAATGCGTAGTTTATAGATATGGAGTCCCAAAACGTATTCATTCTGACCAAGGGAAATCGTTTGAGTCAGCTTTAATCAGTCACATGTGCCAGTATTTAGGGTGCGTAAAATCGAGGACAACTCCATATCACCCAAGTGGGAATGGGCAGGTAGAAAGATGCAATAAAACTATCAAGAATATTCTCAGAATCTGTGTACGGGAAGACAGCACTGAATGGGATCAACACATAGGTGGGGCACTATTTGCGATCCGAAGCTCAATACACAAAAGTACAGGATTTTCACCTGCTTGTTTAACATACGGACAAGAACTAAAACTGCCAATAGACCTGAAACTTTACGACAATACTGAAGACCTAATTAACAAGGGCTATCATGTCTTTGTCAACGACTTGAACCGCAAACTTCATTCTGCCTTTACTGCTGCTACCTCACAATTGGAGAAAAATGGGATCTATATGTCGGCTGCGTATAACAAACATCTCAACGAACGATTTTATAAACAAGGGGATAGGGTATTATTGAAATGTCTGCGAGGTGGTAAACTTGACCCTAAGTTTGAAGGACCGTTCGTCATAGAGAATGCCAAACATCCCGTTTACACCATAAGAAAAAGTTTTGGAGACAGAAGTTGCAAGACAGTTCACCACGACTTGTTGTTCCCATGTTTAAGAATCAACAACGATCCAGCGAAACACGATGGCAATCAAGTCATCCGATCTGCCTTGACAAATCAGACCGACGGACTCAGAAGAAGCCAAAGGATTCGGAGACCTCCGCCACATCTCTCGGAGTACACACTGGATATGATCCGCAGGGGGAAGGCATAATGTTATATACTTATACTTATTTAGCATGCGTGGCGGCTTTAGCTCACTCGGAAATAATCTCACACTTTAAGCTCGTTTTTTATTTTTTAAGATGGGGCTAATCGTCGATTTGGGCATGCCAAACTCATTAGCAAATACAGCCACAAGCACAAATGATTTATATTTCGCTAGCAAATCTATGCAGAATTCAATGGTTTAACGCACTCCTTTCCTCATTTCTATAAAAGCTTTAAAACTTTGATTTGCTTCTCTTCGAGTTTTCATTAATGGGCTAATAAACAATGCAAAATGTCCGATTTGTGAAAATCATAACGAACACGTCTGCTCACAATGAAGGTCACTCGAGGAGCGTCGAGTTCCGTATTCAGGTTTGCTCCAAAACGATTTTAGTGGTAATCGACGTTAAAAAAATCTCGAACTTTCTGATCAAATCCGATTCAGTCGAGATCAGAGACATTCGGAAGCCGAGGTAAAATTGTAAATAGATCATAAGATTATTAAGTTGATTGCAAAGATTTTTAGATACATCCAAAAAACCCAAATATTAGATAAAAATAAATAACGGTGTCATTTTTGAATGATTTTAAGTTAAAAATTTATAAAAAAAACCTTTTGTGATAGATAGGGTTCATTGTATTAACCTAACAGAAAGAGAATTATAAGTTTGAAATGGTTAATGTAGTAATTTACACAATCTACCACAAAAATATCCGGGGGCTTACTTATAATTTAATAATATTCTCTAAATTAGCACCTTTTTGAAAGAATTTTAATTTTCAAACTAAGATACTTTCGTCGTTTCGTTATTCTCGCCTATCTTCTAACAGTTGGAGTCTGACGATTGAAAGTTCTATGTTCTCTGGGTTTTGAAAAGGTTATAAACAATCACAATGAACCGTTAATTTTTTTCATATTTTTATATCTTCCTAATTTTGTAGAAAGGATATTTCAGTTTGACTACTTAAACGGTCCGTCGAGTATAAGGTTTCAAAATATCAGTATATTTATTTAATTGTAAAAATAAATCCTAACCTATGTTTATCTAATAATCTCGGGGCAATAATTTATATTGTGTTATTATGGTTATATAGATTTGGTTCATTTTGTACATAGAATTGATCTAGATTTTTGACAATTGCTTATTCGAATATATTGATAACATCAGTAATAAGTCGTTTTCCATTCCAGTCGCATCGCTAATTTTAATGGAGATCCGGCTATGATTATTATATGAAATAAGAACAAGATTATCAGTACTATACTTTATGTTCAATTTTTGACAGCATATGCGCATTACCCAATATGTATGTCCTATAAGATACCTTTAAATATATTTGTACACTTAAGTTCCATTAGTAAATTTGTTTTAAATGTTCTACCAAACTATTTCGCATGGGATGTAAAATATAGAATAGAATTTTGTTCTCGAAAGGCATTCATATAATTTTCAAAATTGATCAATAGTGGATTCAATCATGATATCTGATTATAAGTATTTTGAGACGCAAAATTCGTTCAAAAAAAAGACGTAAATATCTTGTAATCGGTAAAAAATAAACGGCCTTTTACAGACCGCGTTTCAAAACATTTGACTGAATGATCAATGAATAAAATGTTGAATCATTCGTTGTGATAAAAGTACTAGAGATTAAAAATTTTCCAATTGTCTAAACCTTAGAATCTAGTTAAACAATGCGAAACAGAGCATGGATAAGATTTTTTGTATCATAGATGTGCATTTGATGGTTATTTCGCCTAATTTGTTTGTCGTTCAGCCATATCTGGAATGAAACTCGAGTAGAATTTCGGATTCAATTGTTAATTCACAACTATATTATTAAGTGTTAACATAAGCAATTTTAATAATCTCCATAATGTGAACTTTCTTTATGGAGACTTGACAAACAATAGCTTACATGTGCACAGTTTTACATCGAGTAACACTAAATTACCTCTTTTTGAGAGATGATTATAATTTTTATCCATTGCTTCATCAGAATCTGTTGGTTCAGACAAGGTCTCTCAAATAAATATTTCGTTCGATCTTTTCGCATATACTGATTATTGTATCTAATTCTCAATATAACAGTGTTTTTAGATGCAAAGAGAAATTCTAAGTGTATTAAATTCGTATGGAATGTTAAGGTTGAATGACAAGATGTTTTATTCAGTGAGTACTTCTGCACAGTGGCCTGTCATCTGTTATAAATGAGGCAGAGACTTGTGGTCAGTGGTGATCTAAATCATTTAGATTCAAAATATTCTCGAATATTTTTGTTTGAATTGTGAAGAATGTACCCCATTTTTTTACAATTCAAGGCATTTTATTCGTAGAAAAATTTCGAAAAATAGATCATGTATGATGCGTTGATATATTTTTATCAGCTAAGCTATTGAATTAGTAACTCGGTAATTTTATAACAGGATCTTTTACAACCTGTTCAGTACCAGAATCTTGATTAAGCTGTTCTTTACAGGGATCTTCCACAACATGTTCGAGAACGGGATCTTCAATAAAAGCTTCCGGGTCTTCACTCTTAGCACTCAACCGCTTCACCTAATATAAGATCATTAGCATACTGTTTCTTCTAGACCATCAATATTTCTCTTTTTTAAACATTCCCAGAATCTTTGAACAGATAAATTTTGAAAATTATTTTCAACATCTTGGGGCGATTTGGATACGTCATCATTTGATATTTGGACTATTCCTTCTCTCCTGAGGATTGCAAGAATACAAACGCATACACATCTCAGTTCGACCCAATCACCGAATTGATCCCATGAAATGGATTTGCGAATGACCTGTTATAAGATTCTAAAATACATCGTCGTAAAATGTTAGAGCTTGTTTGATACCTTTTTCCTTAAAAAGATATTTCAGATATTTGTATTTCAATTTGGTCATTAATTTAGGTATGCCATGTTTCTGTGCGTATTTAACGAGTTCTTCAAGGCCTTTATCGTAATATTTGGAAGAAAATGATCGCGAGAGTTCGCTAGAATCCAATTTTTGTAGAATAAATTCTGAACATCTTTCCAAACCATCCATATCGTTCTGAATCATAATCGATTTACAATTATTGTGTATATTTCAAAAGCACAATCGTAGTTAAACATAGAAACTTTGAGATTATATCTCCCCAGGCAACGGCCAGCTAACTCAAAATATTTAGCAGAAAATTCATAGAGTCCAAGAATCTTAGCTAACGATCCAGCAGTATTATATGAGTAAGCTGCTTCTGACATTATCAAATCTAATACTTTCATGGCATTCACACTTGATATAACTAGCGCCAGCATCAACACTCTTGGCGTAAGCTCTCTTTATTAGAGATGTATTTCTATAATAATCAAAGTAATTACCGAAACATGTTTTTAACAAAAAATATAGACTGAACAACTGATTCTACTTCGGCAAACAACACATCCACATCTGATTCAGTCATCGCTAGTTTACCAAATAATCTTAATCTTCGGGTTTAATCGCCTGTTTATAATCCAAATCAGTAAATAAATTATGGTGTACTGTCAATATTGCGTTTATAAACATCTTATTATTTTAATGATCAAATATAATATAAATATACACTCACAGATAAATAGTAGTCAAAACATCGGGTACATTAATTGTGTAAAATCTGAAGAATAGACAGTGGGGAATTATAGAAAGAGTTAACAAAAAACGAGAAGATAAATGCATTTAAAAGTTATATATCGTAAAATGAGGGTAATTTTTTGTTTTCACTTCCTCTTAACGACTATCAAAGTTTACAATGGCCTAATGTAATGTGAACTCTCTGGCTTTTTTCCGTATTAAATTAAAGATTTTAAAGTTATTAAATCATCACTCAATTTTTCATTTCTTATTAAATTCCCACCCTTGACCGTCAAACAATATTTTAATTTGTTTCTTCAGATTGAATTTCTAAAATGTAGTAAAATTATCGTTGATATTTCACGCAAGTGGTAACCTCGTGAGTTTTCTACTTTTATACGATATTTAATGATAAAAATTGAAGCATTAATTAAACCTCATGTAAAAATTGTAAATACTGATGTATCGACATTGGACGATTGGATTCTGACCCTCAAATTTGGGACATTATCGACCAATCATCTTTGATTTAACCATGTAATATTTCGTATTTTTTAGACGGTACCTGTAGTTTGAATTTTATCATTTTTTGGTATAATTTGCTTTGAACGATCTAACCAATATCCTTTACATGTGTTTTGTATTTCATTAGTTTTAGATACTTTAGTTAGTGATTTTTGGCCACTTTTAACATATTTGGGTTGGTGTTCTAATATTATTTACTGCTTTTGGTTGGTAATGTGCAACTTTTACATACATCTAGTTTTTTGATAGTCTAAAATCTTTTAACTAAAATTTTGTGAAAATTTTTGAAGATTGCTTCACAGGATCTTATATAATTTTATTCTTATCATTAATTCTCATTTTGGCGTTGGATTTACATAATGTTATGCTGTTGATCCAAAATCGGAGGAAAATTATCAAAACGAGAATTGTAAATGAAATAATAATCAAGGAAATATTTTTTGAGCTAAAAAATATTGTATCGAAAACGCTGTATGAATGACGGTGTACGGGTTATCTATTAATTTTAGAAATAAATGAATATCGTATCGCGCATAATTTAAATTTCCTGTTTTTACATTGAACAAGTAATCGATGTGATGGAAAAAAATTTGACAATATAAATTAAAAATATTTGTTGTTTTTAGATATGTATATTTGTTGCTATTCTCGAATCCGAAATATAACATAAAAATCAGAATTATTTATGTATTTCATTAATTTATGCCAACATTTATCAAAGTGCTTTACGTCTTATTCTAAAAATGTCAATTTATCGATAAATCTAATGTCATCACCACCATTTTATTATGTTATGTCATCGTAATTTCTTTTGTTTCGATAACATCAAAATACGCTATATTTTTCGAAATATTAATGACTTTTTACTCTATTCATTATTACCAATCGTCATTACGCAATAAGAGGCAAAACCTTTGTTACCCTAATATATTTATTACAAGTCTGTATCTTTCTAATAATTGGATTTATGATAGTTTTGAACTCTTAAGTTATTTTCACTCATCTAATTAAAAATGTTTATCAAACCAAACTTAAATTATAATTTGCAGACAGAGTCGAAGCAAATATTGACTTTATTGTTAAAATTAAAAATATAAATATGAGAAATAAGACTGTTATAAACTGGATATGTGCATAAACAGGTAAATATAATCTATTTTAACTAAACAACTACGTTTATCGACACTACATATTCAATTTAATTTGTCAATATTTGCTGTTTATTCGTAGTATTGTTTGTTTAATTTTCATATTTTACACTCATTTGAATATATGCAACCTAACCAAATACTTAATCTAGGTCATCCAATTTCGGTCCTGTACTTTCAAAGAATCCTTTGATGAGTATTTTACAAGTGAAATGAGCTTTTTTCAGTTCTTTTGACAACGAAAAATGTCTAATTGATATTAAAAAATAATAATAATAATCGCCTTCTGATTAAATATTTAAATAAATTTAAATAATTAGGTTTGTTCATGCGCCGTGTTAAATGTCGGGCACTACATCTCAAGTTTTTGTTCATATAGTTAAATGATGTTTTTCGTGTGTCCAATAATAATCTTTTAAGATATTTATCTTTCATGGCAGTGGTGTTAATAAGGTTTTCTATCCAGGCATTAAATTATATATATTTATTTTAAAAGAGGTTTAATATATGCATATGTAAGAGCACTTTTGTGATGAATGGCCCAAAGGTTACTCAGTGATTTTTAATGTATCCTAATTTTGTTTAATGTTATAAGACTTCTTGGCTTTCATGTAAACTATTTTATGAAATTAGATATGCAACTTTCAGTCATCTTCACAGACTTTTTAATTATATATAATTTTCGGCTGTTAATCCATTGGTAATTTCAACGAAAAGAATCTAGACAACAATTTTGGAATTACCATCATATAACAGAAAACGGTGTATTTTTTGTACCATTTTGTGATGTAAACGCGGATGATAAGATTTTGTGACATTTTTGAAGCTTTAATTGCAGTAACTTTTCTTGAGACATGACTAATTGCAATAAGCTCTTTATCATGTATTTCATCAGAATCAGATAAATATTTGTGATTACTGTATACTGAGGCACTCTGTATTCAAAAAACCAATATGTAATAATGCGCTCCTTTGATGGTTTATTCGCCAATGCTTAAAAATTGGTACTATAAAATTTTACCTAAACATTATTTAAGTAATCGATAACATGCTGTAAGATTATCAAATTTAAGAGAAGTAGGAAATAAATCTTTATGCCCCATAATATTCAAAAAATTAGTAAACCGTTCGGCTTCGAAATGTTCTACGGATGTCATGATAAGGTTGTCACTTAATTAAAAATGAAAAAATATTAATGTAGTCAAATATTGGAAAAGGTGGCCTCTGCAACACAGTTTCTCAACCTTCGTTATGCTGCGACCACTTTAATTCCAACAATCTATTTCCACGGATTACTTCATCCTCATTTAAAACAATTTACTATGCCAGCCATAATCAGCTGTACTTTTATAAATTTACAAATTGTTATCAGGATATTAATATATCTGATACGTTTGTTAGTAAATGTGCATATTTACAACGATGTATAAGATGAAATTCAATGAGTGTTCTTAAATTTTTCGTAAGATGAAAAGCGAAAAAAGGTAGCATCTTATATAGAGCTATAAAACATAGTCAACAGAATCCATCGGAGTCTTTGCCAAACCTTTTTTTTTATATAACGACTTCTATTTAATCCATATATAATGTTTGATTTGTGTAAAGTGGTTCACAAACAGGCAGGTAATATTCAAAATTTTTATGTACTTAAAGGGTCTGAATTTTCTTTAATCACTGGCCGTGTATTTATGACTTAAAAATTTGATATATTAAGGGCATTCTAAAAACGGCTTTGTTGAAAGTCATCGCCAAGAGATAAAAGACAAACTAATAATAACTATCACGTTATCAGTAAATAAATGCCTCATTGGTACCTTAGCTCTAGTTTCACAAAGATGTGGTGAATGTTTAAATGGCGTGAGTCGTGGAAAACGCAGATCTTTTCGCAATTGGGTGCCTATTCAGAGCAGGACTCTGTCGCAGAAAAAACGTCGCCCTTACGGTCGATGTAAAGTTCGTGCATTAATTAACCGGTGCAGGTTTTTACAAATCCATGAAAATTATCAACAAAACATCATTTTTTGTGTTACCCAAAATCTAAAAAAAATCACAGCGCCATTTCAATTTATATTATTTTAATATTTTTGTTTTTAAATCACTCGAACAATCTTCCCTTTCACAGTAATAAATTGACAAAAGTGTGAACCTCTTGATCGTTCATTGTCTATTGATACTCGCCAGTAGAATTAAACCCTTTAATGGGTTAATTCTCATAAGATATATGAATTAGATAAATTGAATCATTTTGGAAAATAAACACTTAATTTGACCGATGGACAAAGGATAAATTCATTTTGATATTA
Source organism: Thelohanellus kitauei (assembly GCA_000827895.1). Taxonomy (NCBI): domain Eukaryota; kingdom Metazoa; phylum Cnidaria; class Myxozoa; order Bivalvulida; family Myxobolidae; genus Thelohanellus; species Thelohanellus kitauei. The sequence continues at coordinate 73,648 of JWZT01002104.1, forward strand.
AAAATAGGGTACTTGAAACATCATCTATTATTGCAATGATGATATCGCATTATGTCATTAACTGTTTTCAAAAGAGATATATTGTACGGACAGTGGAGATGATGAATATTTAATTTTGAATTTCAATGTTTGTTCGGCCATTGAATCAGCTGTAGATAATCAAATAATCTAAAATGATGAGAATATGTAAATACAATACACTCGATCAAGCATTACTGTAAAAATATCTACTTAATTGGATAAATTATTAAATCATTGTTGATGTACACTTATTAACGGTTTTTTATATCAAAGTTGATTATATCTTATAAAAACAGAAATTGTTCGAAAATTCGAACGTTTTATTTGAAGATTTTAATGAGAATGGAGTTTTTTTATAATATAACGATATGACAATGAATATCTGGTAAATTGCCTTACAAAATGTACACTATACGTCGATTATTATCATCACTTCATTAAGATCGTATTCGCAAGGAAACGTTTCTACTTTAGTGGTAGCGTGTTCATCAATATTTTTTGAAATTTGATCTGAAGTACTAATAGACAGACATAATATTAATTTCTAACAACCATGGGTCAAATATTTATCAATCCTATATCAAAACATTCATGAATTCTCATCAAATATCACACTTAAAATATTACCACATCAAATATTCCTTTTTTAATTTTATCATTATGTGTAACTTTTCTCAAAATAATATACAACTCCTGGTGTCCAATATGATATCCACATTTAAACAGAAACTAAAAGTACCTGTTTAAAAGACGAATATGTTTTATTGAACAAAAAAGAATGTCTCAAACTCTAGATAAGCCCTATACATGTTACTCATCAAGATGAATTTAAATAAAAATAAATATATCGACTAAATATACATATTGTTGACCTATTGTCATCATAAAAAAATTCCCAACTATTAACTTTTACAGGTTTCAGGATTTTTGAAGCTTACCTCCCATTTTAGATATGGTCATCATCTTTTATTGTTGCTCGTCGAATTTTATCTCTATCTCAGATTTTTTTTACAGTTGAAGAAGGCTATTACATCATAATATTCATAGAGTAGAATCAGGATATGTTTTATAATCGAATTATGTATGATTACATTTGAAACTTGTATCGACGTATAAACATAAAGGTACAAGCACCCATGCCATCTCACATATTCCTTTGTCGAAAATAAGTATGCGCGTTACACCGTGGATAAGTTTTTGATGATATGTATATTAATCACTTTATACCTAATGCAATTAATGGCAGAGGCCCAATATTAACTGTAGATAAAATATATATGAATATTATTGTCTGAAATGATCATCATTTCCCAGCTTCTATTTCGCCTACATCAATGTTTGATTATGATTCATAAATAGAATAATCAGGCAGCTAAAACACATTTAAAACTGTTATTGTAATAACTATTGTCACTTATTCATAATATAATCAGTACTTTACATAATAAAATAGCATAAATCTTATTGTGCGGATTTGATAATATAGTAAAATTTCCCAAAACGAATACGAAATCTCAAGTTCAGTCAATTATTCTGTTAATATCGTAATAAATAGAGCAATATATCGTAGTCACCGGTCCCATGTGGCGAATGAGCGTAGACCTAAGGTTTCGTTCAATCTAAGATGCTTAAATTTAAGAGCTGAATATTTATTATACAAATGAAATATTTGTAATGCCTCTATCATTCTACTGTGACTTGTATCACATTTTTGATCACATCATATAAGGCAACGTATTTTGAGCATAAATTGTGTGACTGACTAATATCGAGATACGCCCGAATAGCATAAAAAAAGCTATTTTATATTAGTATATTTTCGTAATTCATATTCACTATATGCCAAAGGAAATAAGTATTATTTATTAAAAAAATTCATTTCTTCAAAACAATACAAGGATCACTCACTTCCCGATTAATGGAGACAATATCTCTCTCAATAAAACAGATTTCTGTTTTATATTAATTAAATCAAAATGTTTGATATAACAATATTAAATTAGAATACGGATCACAGTTGTTGTTGGATTTACCAAAAACACATCTATCGGTAAAATTATAATATTATAATTTTAATATCACATTCAAGTAAAAGTATCACAATCGACGACCGTGTGATCGTGGCATGGTGTAAATGGTTCTGGTTGGCCTTCTCCGTTGGGCCCAAACGCTCTGCTCTAGATGAGATGCACGCTCGAAATCTGATGAATTGCCAATATATCGAATCTCTGGAGGTGAAGGTGGAATCGGACGACTACTCTCACTCTTTGGAGTTTGATCGGTAGACAGATATGGAACATATGTTCTGGGGTTAATGATTTTAGTAGTTTGCTTCCCTTGAGTTCTTGAAGTTGTTTTTGACTTAAACGATATGTGTTCGTCCAAGGTGGTGTCTATTGACAAGGCATCACCCTTATTCGTTTCGATCTTTTTAAATCATAACTTACTACTTTCATAGGCTGCTGGAGTTTACTATGTGCTGTGTCGTCATTCATATCATATTTCAAAGGAGTGGAACATTCATCATGTCCACAAACTCCTCTAGTGCCACACACAACCATTTTCTCGATTGATATCATGCTAAATAAGAATGTAAAAATCATGGTTGCCGTCAATACCATTACAAAAGTATCAGATAATCGCTATATGCGACTTTATCTGAGATCGCATAATTACAACTGTCGCGTCGCATCGATAACGTTTTTTGAAGTAATAATGAGTAATATGAATTAATAATCGTTTTAACATAACAAAGACGGCAAATTCTAAAAATATCTGTCTTGTCAAAGAATTTAGATTAAAAAAATCAAAACATAGGCCATAAAAACAATGGTTTGAAACTGATATATAAGACAGAAGATGGCACTTGTCAAATTTGTAAACTAAATTTTAACTCAAAATAGATATGATAAACCATCATTAATAAAAATTATGGCAACCGACGAATTTTGAAACCATTTGCCAGATATACAACGTAAATGAGTAAAATTTATGTATTTCTTAAATGCATATGAAATTGATCACCTATCTGTTTGCTGAATATTCTGAGGATTTATTTCGGTTTTTAACAGACTTTTCGAGTCGTTTATGATTATTGCTACGAAACATCTGCTTATCAAAACGATTTTTAGCTTTTAGACAGTGTTGAAATCGTTTCAGACGACGGTTGATCGTTTATAAGAGATTGCCTTGACAATTAACTCGAAGTCGTTAAATATTTATCACTGAATAAAATATGTTCAATGTTTTACCAATCTATTTATAAGCAAAATTGAAATGCGCATCACCAAATCTAGGCGTTTCATTACATTACTAATTTCAAAATAATATAATTCATCGTGATGTTTCTGCAATATGAATGTTCCCTATATTTTTGATCATTCTGATTTTGTATATTTTGCTGTTAATATTCAGCCTATAGTATTTTGGAATAATATATTTTCAAAAAATACTATTCATTGGATGTAAAAATTGTTAATTTTTATGATTCAAATATATTCTTCAATATAATTAATCCTGGCATACGATTTAAACCGAAAAAATTTCACATTAACAATATAACGTTTTTATTGATAAACCCTGATAAAAATATAAATTCGTAACAAAGATAGAATCTTAATAATGTATTGCGCATGATTTCATGACGCTAAAATTCTTTCGTACCAAAGAATCTAGATTATTGGTCAGAAGCAGAACTAATTTGTTCTCAACAAGAAATGTGAAATGATATTCGTTCATGACCAATATATTCATTTATTTAAGCTATTATAAACTGTCCCTGTATTATGCTAGAATAAATGAATCTTTTACCATAAAAATGTTAGAATAACCTGTCTAGATATCTGAAAATTGATTTAAATATTTAAAGATAAGCATGCTCTATAGTGATCGTGTCGGTATGTCTGTGCTCGTAAGATAATGAAAAGAAGTCAAACATTATGAGAAACATTAAATCGTTAATAAAATGATGCTTTGAATTGAATAGATTTATAGCAGTCAATATAGTGAAAAGGAACATGGTTATAATAAAAGAATATTCTAGATTGATGTAGCTGACGATTTTTTTATTTGTATATATATTAAATTATGCGCTGATTTTAAGCCAATTAAAATAGGTCATGTAAACGTTCGACTGTATTCAATGGTTCTACGTGGGTCACTTAGCTTCTACCGATAGGTATTAAAAGTAGCGCTAGACTGACAAGGTAGATATTAACAACGATTTTTATTTTTCAAGTGCTCGGGAAGATCACAAAGATATCCGATTCTAGGAATGTATACACTGACTGCAAAAAATGGCAAAACCTCGATGATTATTTTGAAACCTTGAGATATGAGTTCTTTGTTTAACCAGAACATCAAGCAGATAATTAAGACTATAATATGATAATTTAGGTGTACTTAAACCCAAAAATATAACTATACATAAATGATGCACGTGGGATTACATACATATATATTCAAACATATTTCTTATTTGTAAAAAATATTAAACAGATATAAATTTTAAAAATATCTGTGAGTAAATTTTTGGCTACCTGCACCTAAAAATTAATCCGTAAAATATTGTATGTATTATGGAATTTTTAGTTAATTAGAATAGTTACCAAACCAAATATTTATTTTTTAATATTCATTCGTCATAAATATCAAAATTATAAAACTAAAATATTCAAATTAGTTTGATATTAGTTATACAGTTTCATGATCCAGTCCGTCAGATTTTTTAGCTCAAATTTTGTCGATATTTTGCATAAAAACATCAATTCTATTATATAATTTCCTGTCCTAAGTAACACCTATGATATTTTATCATAGTGCGGTAATTGATATCACAGTTAGAAGGAGTAAGTTCTCTCGATCTATTTTATCAAAAAGGTCGGTTTCTGATGAACAAGACACAGTTTTTACTATGATCTTCCATTTTAACAACAAATGTTCAATCTGTCTGAAGAAGAGGCGAGTATTGTGTAAGGTATATTACCCTGTCGTGAATATTTTTGACACATGGTCGTGACCCTCTAGGTTTTGAAGGACCTTGATTTGTCCATCATTTAAGTTCGTTCAAGTATTCCACTGGATAACAACTGTTAAAAGATCTCCATGAAGTATAAAAAAACTGTTCTTCATTGAATGGAAGATATGGTTCAATGCATAAAGGCATGCGAAAAGCGTCAATGAGATCATACTCGGACCTATTTTATTTAATTGAAGGTCCTCAATAGAAACAAAGATTGAGATTATGATAGATATTACCGAGCTATGCTAAAATACAATAGTAGTTGATACTTCAGAGTGGAAATTAATGACTATATGGAGAATGTATTTTTTAAACGATTAAAATATGTAAAATTAAAGTTAGAAATGTGACAGACATGATAAGAAAACCTGTATATACAGTTCACTACATCTTGTAGATAATGGTTGTCAAACTGAGTCTCTAATTACAATTGAGGGTGGCGTCATCAAAGAATTTTGAAGATGTAACATATTGTTTATTCAAAGTGTTAAAACTTATCATATAACTTATGTTTTTATAATTTTTTTTTGAATAATTTTTCTTGTATTTGAAATGAATATATCGTAGCGATATCCATCATTTCTACTTCGAAATTTTAATTGATACAGCATGAATATATTTTACTATTAAAAATGCATTCTATTAAACCTGTAGGCGTTGCGTAACCTTGCGGCGGTATACGATTATAGCAATACAATATTATTAGTTATTTGATGAAGTATTAGTGCATCTCTCACTA
>JWZT01002106.1:14729-28219 GCA_000827895.1 Thelohanellus kitauei
AGAAATGTACTTGCTAAGAAAAGTCCTGCTAAGAAATGTCTTCGGAAATAATTTCGTGCGAAGTCGTGTCTTGCTAAGAAATGTCATGGAATCGAATGACATAACGTTTGAAACTTAAATTTTAAAACTGCTATTATATCATCTTTATGATTTCAATAAGATTTTTCTCATCAACTCTGTTAAATAAAGCTCCATTAACATAATGTCAAAGTCAACAATTTACATTAAAAATCCTTTCGAACATATTAAATTCCTAGACTTGTTCATCTGGGGAACATCTTTAATAAAAATTTAATATGCTGTGGCAAAAAAATTGACAAATTTGAATAGTAAACACCAAATTAGTTATTGTTCTCACAAGGCGTTAAACATTTGAATTTAATCGAACCAAACATTGTGTTATATTAGGAGTAAATATGATTCCTTTTAAAAATAACATGTACATTTCTTATTTTTTCAATTAAAAAGGATTAAAACATCACACTTACAATCTGAAACAGCACAACAGTATAAAGAACTGGTTTTGGTGAATATAAAATTTATAAATACCCTTATTTTAAATTTTCAATGTTATTTTTTAGTTATGGGCATAGTTACTTTTAACCTATGGAATAAATGAAAAACATTGTCATTTATATTCATAGGGGTTTAGGTTCAGTAAATCATAATTATTCTACTTAAGGTGAAATGTATATATTGCAAAAAGTGTTTAAACTTCAAAAAAAACCTTTTAAAGAGTACAATTGTCAATATAAAATGAGCGCCTTGTTAAATCAAGTTTTTTGTTGAAATAATGCACTTTTCGATATAAAAATTGATTCGATAGACAATCGTACATTTTCTGATTTTGCAGTGCGATGAAAGTTCGCGACACCTTACAAGGTTATGCTTTCAAAAGCATGAACCGTGACAATCAAAACTGGTAATATTATTAAATATGCAGTCAGCCACGGTTAAGTGCACAGCCTCGAGACCGTGAAAAAAAGTGCACTTAACCAGAGTGTGCAGATATCTGGAGTAAATTTACAGAGCCATATGGAAACGGAACCAAAATTTTGGGTGCACTCAACCGGATTTGACCCTAATTTTGCAATTCATAAACAGATTATTTGTGATTTAAAGTCTAAAATTAGGAGTAATTTGTAACAATATAGGCGACAATTTTTGGCAAAGTAAGAGTAGTGTAACATGTTATAAACAGTTTACTGCTTCTCCATAGTGATGGAGCCTTTTATGACTCATCCATAACAGATAAAATGGTTTCCGATATATTTGTCTAATTATTTAAGATACACATTTTAATTAACAATCGAGCATTTTCATTTATTTATAAGATCACGAGAAATAAACACAGGCTGACTGTGAGAGGTTTTTCAAAACCGTGTTCGATCTGCGACAATTCCCCCACGACCATCGCGATTGATTTCGAAAATAATATATGAACGCATTATTCAATGTATTTTAAAATTCCAAATTACATGGTTTTATATTTCATCTTACCTAGTCATTAATCCGTCGAATACGAAATGAAGGTTCGGCTAATTTGTACCTCGATGACGAAAACATTAAACTTTATTCAAAAATGATTACACTCATTTTCCTTCCCCTTCTAGATGCTGGGTCAGCTTTTTCTGAACTGAGCAGGGGTAGACAAGACAATCTATTGAATATTTATAATTATTGGGAACACAACAACGTTGGTCGGTTGAGACGCAATGATTGTGATAATTCATATTTATGTCACAATGTAGAGCTCGAGAGGACATGCTGCTGATAGTTTGCCATGAACTAACAACTCCGTTTGGAGTTGGCATAACCCATTCAAGTCATTTGTCGAGTCCGAGCATTCTACCATCTACACATCAGATGACCATATCTGTCGTAAATAAGATTTAACTAAAAAAACAACGAATCGTATTATACGTAATATAAGCGGAATTACTAGCAACCACGCTGGCAGAAAGTCAAAATATGATAAACTAATTCGCTATTTTGTCTATCGCGTTTATTTGGGATCACGATATTTAGGTATCTCACATTTGGTGACACCGAATAATAATATTATACATAATCTTTTCTTTAAGCTTTTACATTTGGATCATTTCAATTTATCGAAACAAACCGGGTTGGTTTCCAGTATTAATGGTGTTTTTGAGCCCTTTTTCATACTGTTGTGATAATGATCTCAATACTAAGATTTCTCAAATATCCAGTATCATACAAATTGTCTTCAAACAATAATTGTAATTGCTTCTTGGTTTTATAACAGTTTAATATTGTTACCCTCCTTTTAAATCGTCTTTATACGACCCCGTGTTTTTATATTTTAACAGATATTTCACACGATACTCTAGTTCACAATCAGAGCTGTTGTCGTTTCTTTCCTTATTCATCATCACAAACACATTTAATAATAAGTTTTCTAATTTTTTGTATACTTTACTTTTTGATTGACATTAGATATCGTCGAATATCAAAGATAAAAATTAAACTATGTTTTATCTTTGAAAGTCACATTGCGAAACTTTTAATGTAAAACTCGATATAACCTTACATTCGAAAAGAGAAAACTCGGCAAACGTTACTAGGCTCAGCAATACGCATCTATAGTATGTAAATTTTATTCGCTCTGATTATACACCATCGCCCATTTTCCTCTGTGAAGCATCAAATTGGGGTTTTTAAAATGTAATAACTCTTAGCAGAGGCCGGTTCTTTTTATGATATTCCCATTTTCCAATGAATGACATCAACACATTTATTGATCAAATAATTCAAAAAGATATGAATCTCATGTTTACATTTGTTGTGTATGTCTTTCAAGCACATATTACAAAGAAAAGAAAGTCTCTTGATTTATTATACATAAACGATCTATTATATAGCTATTCGAGTTGAGAACAAGTTGGCATTTATATTGAGTGTAATACAACTTGAGAGTGGACTACCTGCTTGTTTGAGAGAATAATTCTAGAATGAAACTTACTATATCATGACTGGCTAGGAGTTGCTTTACGAAGGTACAAACTTATGGGTTACTTCGACACGAATACTTCTCCCATGTTTTGATTGATTTGGTTGTAGGAGTTGAACATGAACAAATGCCAGCCATATCATGCACCAAATGACCCTGAATTAGCCCGAGTATATAAACTTCTAAGTCACTTGTCTATCCTGGAATTGAGAATAAATTTTAAAAAATAGAAAGAGGTCATCGAAAGTGGAATGGAATCGCAACATACTTTCAGATCTCCACAAACACTATTTACGCTTGAGCTAGAATGTAAACCTTGCATAGACCGAATTATCCAACAATGCAAAAAAATTGTTCAAACAAATACTGTAAAAAAGTAAAAGTATACTCCAAAGATATAAAACAATTAGAATTTTCAGATAAATCAAAATACTTTTCTCAGTTAGGTTGTAAATCTGATTTTGATTAGCCGAGTAATGAGGAATATCCAGTTATCCAGCTACCCTTCCACTAGTCCGAGTAGTTAAATAAATTAACTTGACAAAATTACGCATGCGTTATGGCTGTTTGATTTATGATACCAGAAAAACACGAGAAAGTTTCCTGTGAGACCAATGAAAATGTCGAGAAGATACGAACTTTTCATATACAAGACAAGATTCTTAAAAGAAGAGACCAGTGCCGTCGAATCGTTCAAGACCAACTATTCGAGCTCTTTTTTATGCTGAATAGTGGCGATATGGTCGATTATAAGGTATGTAAGAAAAATTTCAATGATTTCGATAGAATGGCTCGTTTTTTTAAGAAAAAACAGTTATTTACACACAAGCCGATTATTTTGCCACCAACCGAGAGCCAAGGAAATTTAACTATTCTCAAGGAAGATTTTAAGCTGAACGGCTCCTCATCCGAGCCAAAAATAGACTTTGTGGCACCAAAAATGGTGGAATTAAGCGATTCATTGCTTAAGCATAATAAAAAATGGACATATATAGGCGAAAAGCCCTATCGAGAAGTAATGTTGAAGGACATGAAATCGGTGGCTACGAATTTCAAACGTCAGTATCATCGAAAGGTTCGAGCTGCCAAGTTTTATGCTTCTGAAGCAAATAAGGTCCGTATGGTTAAGGTTTACAAACCATTAACGGAATTTACTCGGGATACAAGGAAAGCAGTGAATCATTGTAAGTACTTAGCGTTTATGATAAATAAATTTTGGCACGAGGCCATTTTTATCCATCAAATTAGGTTTCACAGATCACAATTGATCGAACTAATTAATCTTTATAAATACTCCTTCGATGATATTCACCAACCAATATCTTTGATGGGGATGAAAAATTTGGCTTTTTTAGGGGCATCCGGATGTCATTTATCTTCAATGAAATACAAAACTCAATTTATTGAGACTAGTGAAGCACATGATCACATAACTGAGAAGTTAACTGAGAGCCGAAAACGTAAAATGTCGCCTGATACTTTACATCCTATTGAACTGTTTCCTGGGTTACCGAGTGAAGCAGCGCAATATTTGGCCTACGGTCGCGATCTAGCTTCCAAACTTTTTCCACGGAACATTTTGGTCCCTAATGGTCATCTTTTTCCATTAACGCTACTGAAACGGACACTCTGGCCCTATCAAATGGTTGGTGTTGAATGGTTGGTTAATTTGTTCGACAGTGATGTCAATGGTATACTTATACAAGGCACGGAGTTAGGTGATACGGTTCAGATTATCGCGTATTTGGTTTCATTGGCAGAGCACAAGCATGTCTGGGGTCCTCATCTAATTGTCGTCCCAAAGGTTGATATGCTGCGTTGGTATAATGACTTTCAGGAATGGTGTCCTGGGTTAAAAGTTCACCTCTATTACAAGCCCGAAGTTAGCCTGAATAGATGTACCACGGATGATAGTTCGGGATTCCATCAAGTCGTCATCACGTCTTACGAGTTCATGGGCTGTAGATCGCAACATCTCACTAACCAAAAGTGGTGTTGCCTCATCCTAGGCACGGGTATTATTCCAGACCCGAGATTAAATCAAATTCTAACAAAAGTTGTGTCAGAAAGGCGTGTTTTGATTACTGATAGTAGACCGGAACTTATGGTCTCCCAGTTTGACTTGAAGGACTTGCTTAACTTTTTACTCCCTCACAACTTGCAAAGTTATGACATCTCAGGATTGAAATCTTCCAATGTAGAAATGGACAAGATTTCATCAAATAAGTACATTGAGTTGTTGGAACCATTTATACTCTATCGTAATTTAGACGATATAAAGGATCAAATTCCTCGCATGGAGGAGATTTTTGTAGAATGCCCAATGAAACTGCAGCAAGTTAATTTATACCATAATTACCTTAGCGAAACTTATATGAGTCTCTTTGGGTCAAAAGGACCCACAAACTTGCAATTTATAAACATTCTAATTGATTTATGTTGTCATCCTGAATTATGTACCCCTCATTTACCAAAAACCCCTTACGTATCTCCACCACTCATTCAACACGTACCCCTAAGTTTAACTTTCGAGACCTTTGATTTTTTCAAACCTTTATTATTTCTACCTAGTGAGTTCGACCCAGCTGCAAGTGCTTTAACTAGCGCAAAAATCTTCGGAGGTTCTGATCAACTTTCATTTGGTCTAAAGGTGAAAGACTGCTTAGGCAAGAATACAAGGTATGAGAATACCTCAACTCCTCAAGTTGTGAAAAATCCAAATTATTGCTCTTGTACTTATCTATGTAGGTGTTCCTTGAGTATTAAAAACACTCTCTCTGGTAAAATACTTCTGAATACCCCTCAGATGAAGCAATATTACAAAACCCGGTTGGAATATAACGTGATAAGGACATTAGAAAATTCGCCTCCTCCTTTGTATGGAGAACGGACCAGGAATTTCTTTAAACTTGACGACGATTGGAGCTGGATGAGGGGGTTTGATATGTATAACAAGCTCCTTGATTTGGTAGATTATGATTACTTCCGCAAGTTCAGGTGCGTACTGCCTTCAAAAACTCAGACATGGCCATTCGTGCTGCACCCTTCTCGACTTGGGCTATACTTGAGGACAAATTGTCCTATCATATCTCCTGATTGGGGCCACATTTTCGATAAAAGCGGAAAACTACAACGCCTCGATCAATTATTGGCTCATATAACCACAAAAAGATCAAAGATAGTTATCATTTCACAATCTCTGGAAATACTGGATATGTTGGAAAAATATATGTGCTACAGGAATTTGAGGTACGTCAGAGTGGACCATACATCTGCATTCGAAGACCATATCATTCTCGGGGACATGTTCGATAAGAATATTTCGGTAAATTTTTTGATTACAACCACCATTACTGACGCATTTGATTTAAATCTTTCAAAAGCGGACCGTTTCGTGTTATTTGATGTGGAATGGCGTCCTAACTTGCGGGCCCGACTCGAAAACTACTTAAAGCATGCCTGCCACAACCGAAAGATCTATGTTTATAAACTCTTTGCTGTGGGAACAATCGAGGAGTTCTTGAAAGAAACCGATTTATTTGGGTTGATTAATGATAAGAACTTGGACGCTGCCAAAAGCGCGGTTGAAAAAATCACTGATCTTACACTTAAGAAACTTTTATTGGCTATCACAGAACAAAAAGACTTGAATTTTAACCAGTCTGACGTTTTTGACAGCATATCTCGAAAAGCCGGTAGAGGTAAAATTTCAGACATTTCACAATCAATATTGGCCAATTGTGATTTGGTCTCTCCAATAGAATTATTTGCCATGCGCCAAATAAATATGGCTGATTTGATGGTGCTACGGAAGAAAATGACGGACCATGAAAATATTCCACTCGATTCAGTAGATAGTTTATTAACTAAATGGAAGAAGGATCGTCAAATTGTCGAGGAATTACAAGATCTTCACCTCCACTCGCTTCCGAGTGATAAGATCAAGAAATTCGATGGCTTTCATGCGAAGGAATTGACGAAAAAGGTTTACAAATAATATATCATTTTTTATATTTTCTCATCATGGGCTATGCATTCTCTTGCAGTTTTTCAAGTCTTAACCCTCATTTACTTTAAATCTCTTATCTGTAATTTAACAGAAACTATATAGATACTCAATAAACTGAAAAAAAGTAATTTGTTTTACTCAACTGTGCTTTGGTTAAAAATTAACAATGTAGGATTTAAGGATTTCGGACAATTATACATTTTATTCTGAATGACGACTTGCATGCTATTATCTTAGTCTCTAAAACAACCAAACGATCTTCGGATAACTTCTCCAACAAATGATGTATTGTTTAAATCAGTGAATAATATGGTAACAGAGCCACATGCATGTTTTGTAATAATTTGTGTTTTGCAAATCAAACGATAGAGTGAATACTTATTTTGTTAGCCAAGTTATATTCACACCGTCATAAGTTTAGAGTTATTGTTATTTATCAACGAGTCTGACTGTTTTCAGGGCATAAGCATAGAAATCTAGAGCAAAGAATAATTAGTATTCCGAATTCTTCTTGCATATTCAAATAAAATTGATTACAACCGTTATCTTTAGAATACCGCATTTGTAAAGTTTTGATATTTTACCAAATGGTGCAATTAATAAATAAGATTAAACCTCCCCAAGTGTATGAAAACGTGGTTCATTGTAAGGGATTGAAGGATGCAAGATTAAATATAGTTCTTATTATGAGTTATTTTCATAACTGGACCAACCTCTATGATTTTTGAAAACAGTATTTGAGTGGATTAATAATTGTTTAAAAATCTCACTAACATATTTTCTTGATTATTGAACAGGAATTTTTTGATTTTGACTGATTTTTTTACTAATCTTGAAAGTTTTTAGTTTAGTTTTCTACAGAATCACAAAATACTTACCAACAATACCTAAGTTTTTATTTACAACATTATTTTCTTTAATTGGGATAATCTGAAACATCATTCGATCAGAAAACTTTAGTTTTATTCTGGCATATGATTGCATAAGTTCAACGATGTGCAGGCATGCTCCTGAATAGACCTTAAGCAGGTTATATCTCTCAGCTTTTCAAAGGTTTGATAATCTATTTCAATTGTTCTGCCCATGAGCTACCCTTCTGTTCGCCATTTATTAATGCAGTGAGATCACAATCGACTACAATTTTACTTATTCTCCGCCTATTATAAGCCTGCGTTGTCACACCTACATTTCATCCTTGGAAAATAACGTAGTGGTCTTCTCAATTATTCCTGATCTGAAAGAACTTTCTCCTTATCAAACTAAGAACTTTGGTTGATTGATCAAGTAAATATCATTCCCATATATTTAAGGAAATATTTTACCTCTATGCTTAAATTTTGAACTGGTTTGGTGCATTTAAACAAAGAAGATGTTCAGCACTTCATTGTGATCCGATGGCACTAAACACACGTTCAATACACGTTATCTGTCATTGCTAAGATTGAATGATTATCAATATTAGCGATAGTACTAAAATGATCGACCGAAGATATGGTATTCCAAAGTTTTTGGATGACCATTACTGTTCATGATTCAGAGAATACAGCCCATAGTTAAACAGATAATCATGTTCATATAATTCAACCACACTGTCACTTTCTGCGAAAATGTTAGCACGAATTTAAAATTTTCGTTTAAATACTTTACATTAGCCTTGGTTTCCATCTTATTACTTTAATTTAGTATTTTTTCCCTCGGTCTTTAGACGTGTACAAACCTGCACCGGTACATTTCTGAACGGATTTTACGTCGACCATGAATGTGACTTTGTACACATGCGACTGTTCCATTCATGGTTGCATCCCGACTAGCCACGCATCTGTTTACACAGAGTAGGGTAGTGCAAGACTCTCATTTGCTAAGCATTCGCCCTTATGCTTCTCTCTGCCTTCTATAGATGCGGTACCCAAGCGGCATTTTCTCTCTGGGAAGTAGCTTCTTGCTTTCCACACGATGTAGCAACGCCTGGCAACCCTATTGCCACTGCAGTCTTCGAAAATTGGACGTGCCTGTATATAATCCCGTTTAGATGTGGGCGGTAAATTTAGTATCTTAATTGGTAAATTTTATATTTAAAGAAAATTTTTTACTGCCCGGCGTCGATTTAAGCTCAATATTATTTAATATCTTGACCATCTAAATATAATTCAATTTTGATTCAATCGTTATTTTGAATTTTATCACACGAAAATGAATCCTCAAAAAGAATCGGGCTAAATCCAACTTGTAAAAGTTTAGTATTTAAAGAACATATTTGCATATAAATTTCGAGGAAGTGTTTTTAGTTTTTCGTAAAAAACAATTGTAGTCTGATATTGTCCAAGAAAGTCCTAACCTTTTTTGATGGTTGATGTTGGTGCTTGAATATTCAGAAATAAACCTATTTTTCTTTTCTAATATGAAAATTAGTTCATGATTCAAAATACTTTCATTCGAAATGTTTTGAATGTCTCATTTGGTGATTTTTACATTGTGGTTTTATCTGCAAAATACATGCATAAAATATTTATAATTTACCATAATTTTTAATCGCAAGGGCATTCTTACTTTGATACAAGATGGTGATATTTGTCAATCATGAGTTTTTAAATGATTCATTTTTCAAGGGATTTATCGGCAAAAATGAGGTAATCTCTTAGGAAAAACTACCTGAGACTTAGAACATCAATACTTCGCAAGGTATTAATTCCGGTTTTGATACGAATGTTTGTGCGCTATAAATATACTCTAAATCCTTTATTCATCTCAAATGCATACGATATATTGATTCAGATCCGCTCAAATATTCACCATATCTTTAATTAATGATATCCAAATCGAAAAACATTGTCACATTTTATATTGTTTTAATATTTAGGTGTATCATTTAAGAATTCATGAACAACAAGAAGTTTTGTTACGTGTTATAGATTTCGGATTCGAAGTTCAACAAAATCGATAATTGTTCGGAAAAAAAGCCATACTTGACCTTAAGTTCGTGTAGCCCTAGTCCAATAAATTATTCTGTTTTTAACTCTGCTGAAAAATTGATATTTGACCCAACGGCCGAAAAGCTAGAGACATTTGCCTCGGAAGTAACGAATCTGCATGACAAGAATGTGGACACATTCGACCGTCATTCTTCTTCAGGATCACAATCAGTGTGTACTTATTTAATATAGGACGATTCGGGAAACGAGTCAAATAAGAGCGTTTTTTCTGTTGAGTTACATAGGCTTCTGATGTGGGTATCCCCAGATTGTCAACAACCTACACCTATGCTAAAAAAGTCGAGTGGTTTCGCAAACAGTGCTTTATTTCTTACCAAGTGTTTCAAAAGAAAAGAACAAACTTAAATATAAGACAAAGGAAGCTCCTGGTCCTAATCCCGCTCTCCCAACATTATCTGGTCCCAATCCTAGCAGGGTAGTTGATATTATCCGTGATAATAAATGCAACGTAACGATTTTTGTGTTCAGGACAGTGTAAAAAATGCCGATACCAAACCACCTCCTCCAAAAGAACGTCCTCCCGTTCCGCCAAAGATAACAATGAGTATTTATTAGGTAATCCTCAGACTCACAGCCCACTATAACTCTTGTATTTTGTTTATTATAATATCTAGAAACCCGTTGCTATCATAACAGCACCCTGTAATTCTAAATATGACCTAGCGAGAGCAAGTCATTCTCAGCCTAGTTTGAACGTGCGTGCTCGATCCATGACGCCTCGAAACACAGCGAGGATGGCAACCCCGCGTCACGGTAATGAGCCCATTCGAACGTATGTTCTGCTAATCCTAGTGATGGCCGAATAACATTCAAGGAGATCCCACAATCCCAATACGTCAGAATTGCAGGTGCCTCAAGAGCTTCTAACACCTCTGCAAATCAAGGACAGATGATTAACGCACCAATGAATCTGGGGACCCCATCAAACATTAGACCGTCTGTCGCAAACTTCAACCCCAATATTCCCGTAAAGTTTGTTTTTGTTCAGGGAATCAGGCAGTTCGTGACGGTCCGAAACCAAACAATCCCAGTTGGACCTGGTCAACAACTTACCAGGATCAGTAATACCCACACACCTCGTCCCCCAATGACAATAAACAATAATGGCTCGGTTCAATCTGGAATGATTTTGAACCCCATTAGTGCCAAGACCAATGCATCCCAATTCCGGCAACAAACCAGATCAATGTCTATTCCTCCGGCTCCCGTCATAGCATTTTCACAGTCACAGCCCACTCGCCAATCAAATACTTCTCGGATGATACACAACATTAGGTTAAGCAGTAAAATGGTGCAAAATTCAAACGTTTTTCGAGCCTCAATATCCTCGCCACAAGAATTTTCAGAATTGAATCGTGGTATGGGGCAGCCCCAAAGACCAAGGCCTGAAATGCCACGAACCTCCATCATTGCAAACAATCAAGTATATTTTTGGTGATCAGTCAAATATATTGATGGTCTCGCCTACACATTCTGCCAATTTGCCATTCGAGCTCGTCCAAAGACCCATGAGATTGTTTAATTCTAACAACCAGGCCCGTTCTGCACAAAACGTACAAGTCATACCCCCTGTAACAACAAGACCAAGTAGTAACACCCCAAAGAATAGTCCTGCCTGAAATTATATGCATCTAAGATAACCCCTTCTGTATATATACTTATCTCTTTCATTATGTTGATTCATCCATTTTTTCCCAAAAGCTCGAAATATTTAATTTCTATTTCATAAATACGGTATCTGATAATGTTAGTCCTAGAGCTAACTGGGGTCCACTACCTCAAATTTAGTATCATCAAGAATGTTGGGGTCTTTGAACTCAGTGAAAGTACGTTTAAAGCCAACCTGTTCAACAGTTTAATGCCTGGGAATTATCCCTGCAAACTATCAAACGAGATAGAAATTGTTGTATAGAGCTACAATAACCGCTAAATAATTTACAAAATACAGAACTGGGCACTTTTAGATATTGTCGAAATCGTAGGTTCCCCAGCTTATCTGGGCTACTGCCCTCTTTTTTTTCTTTTGCTCTCAGCTGAAGGTGTTTAAACCTGCACCGATGCATTTCTGCACGGACTTTACGTCGACCGCGAATACGACGGTGTCCACGTATGGTAGGGTCGTACTCCGGCTAGGCACCTTTCTGCAAGCAGTTAAGGTAGTGCAGGACTCACACCTGCTAAACACTCACCCCCATCCTCAGCCCACTAGGGCTACGTTACCAAGTCTGCATTCGTTCACTGGGAAGTATTGGGCTACTGCCCTCCTTGAGAGCAAAAAATCTTTTCAACGCCCCCTGTTTTAATATGAAATTGCATTTTACCTATTATCGTTCTTAAAAACCAAAGTAAAAATAAATTTAAATGGCCATCAATTTTCATAAATAATTGTTTTTTAAATGATTCAAACTTCATCAAAAATCAACGAGAACAAAATTAATAATATATTTAAAATTGGTTGAGGTTCAACAGTTTGTCAGTCTGGTTCACATTCAGTGATCATTAGTAGCTAATCGCCACGTTCAGTAATATATAGTCGCCTTCTTTTTTTGAACGTAAACTTGAAATTGCTCTGAATTTGCGTTCAACTTTATAGGATGGTGGAAATCATATTAAAAATATATGAACTCTTGCCGATAACCCAGGATAAAGGGCTGATATTGTTTTTGAAGCCAGAATTCCATGTCTCCATTTCTGAATTTTATTTTTAGTTCTTCGTTTGTTAGAGTTCTAACAGCTTCATTTCTAAATTTGACGAACGCGCAGTTTTGTATTAGGGAATGTATCCAACACACAACTAGTTATGGCCATGTTCAAAATATCTTAAGATCAGTAAAATCAGGGTGAAGATCTTCCAAATATTGACAGTATATGAATATGTTTTGCAGTTATGCATTTACTGATGATAATGTGCGGAAATATTCGTATCCTCCCATACATAACATTCTTTTGAACATAATAAATTTTTCTACAAAAGCAGATATGAGTTGTTGGGTTTTTATTAAATTCAAACATCAACTTGTAATTGTATATTAAAAGATTTGAATATCATAAACCTGTCTGTCAAATAAGCTATATCAATTTTAGATTTAATTAGGTTTTGGTGCAGATTAATATTTATGGTATACAAGGAACCCCAGTTCAGAGTTAAAAAGCTTGAAAAAACGAGTCATATGAATCCCTGCGCATAGTCAATGAAATTCCGCGTGTAGCAGCAAACCATTGTATTCTTCATCATTTTCACTACGAAGTTGGCTAAATAATAGGTCTAGCAATGAATTTCTTCTTATTCTATTTATTTCACTAATGATGTAATGAACAGATGTGTTCAAACGTTCACTGAGATTTTTTGAGACCAAGTGTTGACGATGAATAACACAATTTATCGCGAGAACATTTAGCCCTTCTCGCTTGAAATGTGTATAAAACCCCTATAACGCCCTATCCTTGCAGGAACTCCATCAGTAGCTGCTGACAAAATATTGTGCATAGGAATGTCATTCTCTTGAAAAAATCTTTT
>JWZT01002106.1:55929-70571 GCA_000827895.1 Thelohanellus kitauei
TGCACACGACTGTAACAATGAAACCATCGAAAATTAGGCATTAATGTATTTTCAAAGCTAATTATTTGCGAAATTATTTTTATGTAAAATTTATCAGTTCTCTTTGTGTTTTTAAAAAATCAATTTGAATTGAAACCCCTGTAAATACTCTGTTTATTGGCATCAGTAATTTGTTTTTTTATCACTTCTATAGTTAACTTCTAATTAGGATAACAGACAACTCATTTATTTATAGGATTATCGCACGTGCTAACAAACCAAAATCTCGAAGCTGTAACGATGAGATATGATATAGCTCAATAAATCACTGAACCCTTATGTGGTGGTTAGATACGGAGGTTATATGGTATCGTATCCATAAATATTTAGATGAAAACGAATTTTAAAATGGGACTCAATAATCCAACATGGAACGAATGCGGCACTTTTTACGATATCGTAAAATATGAGTGAATTTAGATTCCACCGATGACCAGATTTATTATCTTTCAAGTATATGACAAGTAAACCGTTTTATGTCAGTAATTTATTTGGCGGGGAACTAATTGCAACATATATTCTCGATATTTGTGATATTCTTAGTTTCAGACACCACGGTTTGAGTTGAATGATTTAGAATATCTTCCAACTCTGGGACCGTCATGGTTGAATTTATATGGAAATATTAGCAACGATAGCAGGTTCACAAATTGTAGATATATGAATGAGAATATGGTTAATTTATCGATAATACCGAGGGATTAGCGTATGTATATCGTGGACGAATTCTCGTTGGGATACAGACGAGTTTTTCGGATTTATTTATCGAGCCTCGAAATCTACTGCTACCAATGGAGTCTATTGATCCGATTTATGAGGTTTATGAATTCTCATTTTTTAGGATTTTGAAGGAAAAACGTCCGAGTTTTTGTTAATTTTTTTAATAATGAACGTGAATATGGTCCCAAAAATCTTTGAAGGATTTGATGCCAAAATCATGATAAGTTGCGGTAGGATAATGATAAATTTAAATTATCGATTAAGCCTATTTTGAATGTCATAGTCACTAATGCCCACCTATACTACCATGTTTTTAATTCTGACAAATCAAATTTAACGACCTTAAAATAAATATAGTTTCTACTCTAGTAGACTGTAGCCGTTTCTAATTAAAATGCAACAATATAAATGATTCATAATTCGGCTTTTTAAACACTCCTTGAAAAAGTAAAACAAATTTATTTTAAAACTGTGAGCGATCCATTCTTAATGCATTCATTCTAACTGGACCAAAACCCTTTGCAAAATACTTGATAGTTTTGCTTCAGTGTTCTATTAATTCATGATATCTTAAGATCAAGAATCCCCTCTTCCGCGCATTAAAATGCTTGAATTGACAAAATTCTATTTATACTGGCATATAGAAAATTTAAATTGTTCTATGCATTTGATTTATATATCCCATTACAAAAATGTGACCACTAAATATCCAGGTTACCAAATTTTGTCAAAATTATCAAGCTTAAAAAGTGGTTGACTCTTTTTTTTATTTTCAGGTTTATATCTCACAGACTAACTCTATTTGGTCGAAATAAATCAACAAAACTATCAGATTTTGCCAAATTGACATTTCCATCAAATAGTACGATCATTCATTGTTGGCTGAATGATCGTAAAATACGAATATAAAACTCTTTATTTTAACGTTTTGTGGTTTCTCGAGATATCAAAATAGTCGTGTATTGATGAGAGCCTGACTGTTGACATTATTTTTCCCCTAAACATAACTGTTGAGAGTTTCCTCTGATGCTTTTTTTTATCTTTAGGAAATTATGGAACTTTTTCAGATGTTGTTCTGAATGAAAACAAAACTTTCATAACAAATAGTATAAGAATAAAATGTGAAGAAAATTCAACCTACGGCTATTTGGACATTATGAGCGATAAGCCGTGCATCAGTATTCCGATGACATGGAACATGAACGTGTTCAGACTGTTTCAGATAAATTTGATACATAAAATCGAAAAAAATTTAGTAAGATCAACGAAATATCAGATTATAAATTTACAAGAAGCTAAAGATTACCTAGACCAAAAAAACGAAAAGCTCACTGATACATTGATAAAGTCAATATTTGAGGTCATCATTGGAGCTCAGTATGTTCTTTATTTCGAGATAGACGCTATTTAAAATATTTTTCCAATCTCAAGAAGATCAAATATGGGTTCAAGTCCACCAGTTTGGACTCTCAATTGCATGCACTTCGTATTGCTGAATTGGTAAAATTATTCATGATGCAGTCTTCAATTTCACAAGAATGTATGGATCTTGTTTCAAGAAACATCATCTTTGAAGACTCCAGAAATGTGATGATAAAATTGAAAGAAGTCAAAAGGCGACTCTTTCTTCTCCAGCAAGATGTATTTTTGAACTTTATAAGAACCAAAATTCCATTCCTGATGTTTTTATTTGGCTTATTATCAAAAATATGAAGATTGGAATGACCAGAATTCGCCCTATGGACATTATACATTCAGCGAATAAATTTGAGACTGGTGTCTGTTGTGGAAAGCTTAAGTATCATTTACTAAAGGTGAATAATCTTATTTCTGGTTCTTTCGCACATTTTTTATCATGCGCCCAAAAGTAAAACGTCTGAAAGACACTGGATTTAAGAGATCTCGAAACTCAAGATGATAAATCATCATCATGCTTTATTAACTCTTGAATTTTGATACTGTCAGTGAGCTAAATAACTAAGCCATTTTTTCTATTTTCTTGCATTCACATATGAGAGACAAGTCTACGTGTTTGGTTATCAACAACACTGTAAATTGTTGGCATTATATATTGAATAAATTACTAGCTTTTCAAAAAATTATGTTCAAAAGGTTTTAAAAACCATATGGCAGCACTAGCTTGACCATTATCATTATATGGATCGTTAAAATTTATTTTGTCCATCTGATTAAAAGTATGTGATTTTGAAAATAAACTACGATTAGAATAAGAAAAAAACATGCCATAATTTAACCATTGTAAATTTCCCATATTTTTCAGATCAGAATGCACTGTGATTTATTATCCATGTAATCGTTAACACTGCCTAAACTTACCCTTGAGATTTTGTTGTAACATGCTTCGCCATGGCCTTCTCTGACTAATCAGTAACTGCATGTAGATGGTCCCTGATCGCATGGATATTTTTCAATTGCATATTCTTAACTGTCAGTTTCGGATGAAAGTACCATCCCTGGTATTATATCATTCCTTACTACTTGTTTAAGGTCGAAATATTTCTATCCGCTTTATACGCGAATCTACGCCTGCTTACAAGATAATTTTTGATAAATCATATATCAAAAATCATCCTCGTTTAAAGTAGGAATTTGTGGGATTTGATGTTTAAAACTTACAATTTTTACGATCGTTGGAATTCATTAATGAGCATGTTTCTCCAATGAGAAGTGATAATATCTTTCAAGTTGTGTGCATAA
This sequence comes from Thelohanellus kitauei, assembly GCA_000827895.1. NCBI lineage: Eukaryota > Metazoa > Cnidaria > Myxozoa > Bivalvulida > Myxobolidae > Thelohanellus > Thelohanellus kitauei. The sequence continues at coordinate 59,407 of JWZT01002106.1, forward strand.
AGTTGAATTTTCATTTAATAATTTTAGCATTCCGAAGAGAAACTACCTAACTCTAATTATTGGAAAGAATACGCTCTTGTCGAGGGCATTGCATGGTTAGGTCTGGAAAAGGATAAAAAGAATTTTGCCAGCAATCTGTCAGAAGATATTCCAAAGGTTTACCTAATGATTACCAAAGGACATATACAAAAGTTTGCAGTCCAATCTAACGCCCACCATTAAAATTCCATCGATTATGAAACTTACCTTGAGGGCACATATCTACTTGGCAGTTGATGTTAAGGCCACAGACCCCTCTGGGTCCTGTGGTAAAATCATTCTGACCTAGATCCCTTTATTGGTGTTTATTTTTTGAAGCATTTTTCAACTACGACCATTAAATACGAAACACTATGTCCTGTGTGGTCTCAAACACTTTTTATCACCGATATAGATTATTGTGGTCTCATCAGCCAAATAAATTCTTCGCCACCTTACGTCACTCTCAAATTATTTGACAGCGATGAAGGAATTGGGATAGAGGAAATAGGTTCCACTTTAGCTAGACCTATCGTTAAGTTATCTGATGAACCATATACTGAGCCAAAATTTCCTCCAAAGCTCGAATGGTACACGCTCAACGGACAAAATGATATTGCCTGTAAGCTTTTATGTTGTCTGGAAGTGCTATGTCACGACAAAGTATTAATCGTTGTAAACAGAATGACGAAACTCTTAACCTCCCGAATGACTTCGATTCGATGGTAAAAGCCCTTGAAAATGAATCTGTGATACCAATACCATCTAGTATAATACCACCGATGGCATCGTTTAGATTAGAGGTTCGTTTTGTCATGATAGATCTTTTTATATGGTGTCAGATCTCTAAACGTTTCTGGAGGCTTAGACGTTGGCCCTGTAAAATACATGTTGGAGTTTGAGTGTGGACAATTTAAACTCAAGTCTAGCGTGCTCGAGGATGTGAAAAACAGGCAAAATTTCAAACTCCAATATCAATATTTTGACTTAGAACTTCCAATTGATGAATATCAAAGACCTACGCTCTCGATCCGAATTTTGTCAATTAAATCATTCAATAGAATAATATTATTGGGGGTTTATACTTTCCCGACTATGAGAGAGTAAACGGTCCCAAATTATAGATTATACTGCCAGAAAAAAGGGTTAAATCAACTATTAGAAAACAGTAAGTATGTTTAACATTTAACACACTCGAGTTTTTAGTTAGTTATCACCATTTCTATTGGCGAATAGACTTTGTAAATCATATTCCCAAGTTTTGGTCTTCTTTTAAATATTCACTACCTGAACCTAACCCTCAGTCTATGGCTGAAGGATAAAATGGTTCATATTTTTGAAGATTTTCTTAAAATTAATTTGGTTTAGTCTTTTGTAAATGATACAGAATGAAGATCAGCCCTTATTTAAGGTTGATAAATGAAGTATATCTCAAAAAAATCAAAGTAGAAATCCATTATTTTGAGTGTATTTTTGAGCGTTATACTCAAAAAAACTGTTTTTCATTTAACAGATATCATCTATATCGGGCAGCCACCTGAAGCGGCGCCAGAGGAAGAAGTGTTAGTGCCAGAATCTTCGGAACAGAATGAAATTAACGGCGAAGAAGAAAAGATGGATACAAACCTTGAATGGTGGTTAAACTATTACGACACCAAAAGAGAAATGGAGTCAGAAAATGTTGAGGTGATGGATGACGAGACATTGTCATTCAAAAAATATTATTCCTTCCAAAAATTAAGGCCAGTGAAAGTAAATTGGGGTGTTTTATCAGATTTTTCAAACTGAGCTCGAAAATGTACCCGCCTTTAAACAGTTTTCTGATGTGTTTGATACATTCCTTCTTAAAAAGGGAGTTGATGCTTCAAACAAAACAGAAGATCCTGAATCCTTACTGGTTACAAAATTTAAGGTATGTAAAAAATCTATCTAAAAAATGATGTTTTCAATCAATAACTGTTCATATTAACCACGACAGATGCTCAAATTAAACCGAATCGAATCTTTGTAAATCTCTATTATGACTACACTCCGGGGAAAAAAGATAGGAAAATATAGTTTTTTGCTTATAATTTGAGTATCTAAATCAATCTCCAAATAAATTTTTGGTTTCCACAATAAATCATATTGTTCATAACCAAGTAAATTTTTATCTTACAAATATGTAGTTCTTGAGCTTAGTGAATAAATTAATTTGTTTGTGTTTTAGGTGGGTAAAAAGATAGGAATCAAGACTGGGTAATACAATTACAAAACATTTTGGACAATATCTTAGACAAAACCATATATAGACCAAAAGTGAGAATATCCAGAAAAACTTTTTGAGTTGGGACAGGAATTCGTAAGAGCAGTACTCACATATTTTGAATTATTTTTAAGATTTTTGTCTTTTATATATAATTTTTATATTCTAAAACACAAATATTATTGGAGTCGGTGACAAAATCTTTTTTTTTAACGAAAATATAACAAAAGTTTGCTATCGTTTTTNCTGTGTTTTAGAATAAAACAAATTACATATATGAGACATAAATCTGAAAAAAATGTCAAATAGATGCGAGTACTGCTTTTTTGCGATTTCCTGTCCCAACTCAAAAAGTTTTTCTGGATATTCTCACTTTTGGTCTATATATGGTTTTGTCTAAGATATTGCCCAAGCAGTTTTGTAAATACTTTAGCCAGTCTTGATTCCTATCTTTTATTCCCACCTAAAACACAAAAATTAATTTATTCACTCATAACTCAATAACTACATATTTTTTAAGATAAAAATTTACATGATTATGAACAATATGATTCATAGTTGAAACCAACATCTTATTTGGAGATTGATTTAGATTCAAAAAAATTGTAAGCAATAAACTGCTTTTTCGTATCTTTATCTTCCCGAAGGCTAAATAATGGGGCCTTTGAAGGATGCTACTTTTCTGAGGATACGTATTTATTTAGATTTGGCACTTTCGATTGTCACATCGATAGCGCAAAGGAAATTGTGCATCTTCTTTACGACTGTCTTATATTAACTTGTCGGGACTTTGGCACGTAGAGTATGTCTTAGAATTTAATGAGTCCCAACTGTCAGAAAAAAATTATTGTTGATTCTATCGATTTCTGGACATTTATCGTCACATGCAAAATATTACAATGAGGAAAAGAGTTTAAATCGAAAATTTTTGTTTGTTAAATTTGAATCTGGAGAGGAGTCAATCAGCGTTTTTGAACCAATGAGCACACATGCTAATAAAAACATATCGAGTTAACGAGGAAATCATAATCAGGCATTTCGAATTTTCCGCCCTTGAGAATTTAAACCTATACTATATTTTATGTATAAACTAGGAAAATAAAAGATTTTTTCAAGAATTCTGCCGATCACTAAGTTATGACAAATTTTTATTGTGAGCGTCTTGATTGTATAATGATAGACGACTATCCATTAAGAGCTGCTGAATTAGTTCCCCTGATTCGCAACGACATATTCCTGTCAAGCAGACGTAATTCGCGCTCTAAGATTCCGGTTGAGTCAATATAATATCTCATCGTTTATATTCTGCTCGTAACGAATTCTCAACATCCCTAAGTCTTCAGAATTCAGTAAGCATAGAGATACCATGTAATTGATAAATCAACCGCGGTCCGCATAACATTACTTATTCCTGATAGTTGATTTTTATCTTACAGAACACCCACAACGAAGAACGAATTTCATTTGTACTATATACAAAGAATAAACCTCACTAGTACCCTTTACGGCATAAGAAACATCTAATTTTAAATCTGATTCGTAATTCATCTTTCGTCTGGATGAAACACGGATATAATTCTCGAGAAGACGTAGCAACCCTTGCCATAGAATTGACTCTAGGAGTCGTTTCGTTTTTGATAATTCAGAATATCAACTATCTAGTTGGATTTCTTGTTCATATGAAAAGATTAATGTGCCCCTAGCGCCAGGTTTAGATATCACCATGAGCAAATTATTCTTTTGCGTTTAAAATTGATAAACTGTACGAGCAGTAACATTGTTCGAGTTGGATCTGTTGAAAATTATTTTATACACCACCAGGAGTTCTTTCGAATCACGAGGAATGAATTTTTTAATTTTCTTTACAAGTTAACACGACAAATAGTCGAATTATTGTCGTATATTGCATAATAACGAGTTGCTATAATATAATTAGGGTAAAATAAAACTTTGGAGTTTCCCGTTGTCTGCTGAGCTTCAAGAAAATCAAACTGGATCATTCACAGGATTGCCAAATTTCGAGACTAAAAAACTGCATCTCAGATTATATATTGTTAAGGCAAATGATCTTCATCCTGCTGACGCGTCTGGCGAAGTATTTTTGCTCTAATCACTGGCCGATCCTTATATTGTGCTTGAAATTGGGCAAAAAACCATAAAAGAAAAAGACACTATTGTAAGACATAACCTCAACCCTTATTTTGGCAAGTTATAATAATTTTTACCAGAACATATATGTTAGACATTGAATTCCCAAGGGATTACATGCTGAAGATAAAAATTTACGATTTTGATGATATCGGGAGCGATGATCTGATTGGTCAAACAGAAATCGATCTAGAGACAAGGTACCATTCAAAAACCCTTGTCTCTTCCCCACTACCAACAGAATATACGCAGTAATGTCATTTATGACCAGATACGGACCTTGGAAATGGCGACATGCATTAGAGCCATCTCAAATACTGCAAAATATTGTCACTTTTCATGGATTTGAGCCACCTACATACAAAAACGGAGAATGCCAGATCGGAAACTATATATTTATCGCTCCATCAACAACCGTTGATTCTACGGGTTCAAAGATTCCATCTAACGAACCTTCAGCTCTCAAAGCTCTTCAAAATTTACATATGATCCCACAAATCGGATACCACACAGTGCCCGAACACATTGAGACTCGACAGCTTTATAATCAGGAAAAACCGGGAATTTCTCAGGTAATAACACGCAAGATCCAGGGTTCCCTTGAGTTGTGGTTAGAAATGTACCAAATTGATAATGTACCATCATCTCCGCCCATCAATATCAAGCCGATCATCCCGGAAAAGTTGAATTAATTTAACGGCAGCTACGAACTGAGGATCATTGTATGGAGTACATCGGAAGTTCCCATGGATGATATTGATATCATAACAGGAGAGCGAAGTGTCGATATCTATGTGAAGGGGTATTTATTCGTGGTTATCAGATGGGTGGAAGGTCTTTTAGACGAATCTCAAAAAACCGACGTTCACAAAAAGTAAGGATTTTTTTTATTGGAGGTCATTAAATGGAGACGGGATATTTAACTGGCGGTTCATTTTCAAAATGGACTATCATAAGGCCGAAAGAAAGTTGGTTCAAGTGAAAAGGTAAGTAATGTCTTCACTGCCATTAAACCATAATTTTATCGTAAGTTTGCTGGTTTTTCAAGTCATATAACTGTCGGCGGGAAATGAGTATTTTCAATCTTCTAAACGAAACATTCAACTACTTTTTGATTAAGATGGGATTGTTTGTTTTGTAACAATTTGAGAATACGGTGAATTTCTTGTCCATCCTGAAAATATTTTACATTAATATTGTGACCAGAGACCGAAGGACGAATATGATTGGATCACGAGGCCCAAAAACGTTGGTCCTTGTACTGAAGGGAAACTTTTTCAAGACTAGTCGATAGTCTGATCTACTTGAGATGCATTTAATAGCTTAAGCGCGTAGTTAGGTGAAAAAACCGTATATAGTCAACTTCGTATAATTGCACATCCTCGGGACCGAGCAAAAACGCGCATCTAACCTTAATGTACATATATCCGAAGTTAATATACATGCCACATATAAGCCGGACCGGATCAGTGGGTGCACTCATTCGGAGTTGACTGTATGCCAACGTGACGCAATAGATTTTAATAAAAATATTTAGCATTCAACCATTTGCTGGTAATGTTATGATATGAAAATTCCTATTTTAATGCCTGGCGCGATAAATCTGATGTTCGAATATTTGGAAATCTATGGTAGAGTTAACGGATAACAGTAGAACTCAAATTACACATTGCTCCATTCATTTGATAAATCCCGAGAGTTATCAACAGAGTTATATTTGCGATTTTTACTTTATCAAATAGGATGGCCCTTTCGGTCCTCTGAAAACAGAGATGGTTCCACCTGTTATTCATTTTCAAGTTTGGGATCAAGATCTTATAAGTTCAGACGATTTTCTAGGTACATCACTTACTCAGCATAGGTTCACTGGAATTAAACCTGCTAAAAATGCCTACTGCAACAAGAAACCCAAAATCTTGTACATTAAATCAACTCAAGAACGAAAACACAGTTTCGCTCTTTGAGGTTAAAACACTTCGCGGTTGGTATCCATTCAGTGCCATGGATGAATTTGACATGCCTGTGATCGCTGGAAAGGTTAAAATTCTACTTGAGAAAGGTTGAATTAGAATTCAATCTTGTTGATCTTGAAACAGCGACCAAGAATCCTGTAGGCAAAGCAAGAGAAGAGCCAGAACCGCTCCTATCGCCAAAGTAAATTGGAGTTTATGCAGCCGACCAGACAATTCCATTTCATGGTTACTCTATCCAATTACCATGATTGTGCATCTTATTTGGATTCCTTATAAACATTGTATTCTGAGATTCTTGGTGATGATTCTAATGATATTGATTTTGGGACTTGTGGTTTACACTCTCCCGGTATTTTTAAAAACTAAGGCAGTCATCCATCACGGGAAAAATAGTCTAATTCCTTACTTATTGTTTAGATTTATTTGTTCGATCTTGTCCTTTATGTCGTCTGGTTTCATTGTAGGGAAAAATATAACTTCTTTGATGCTACTCGAGTCCGTCAAAAACATGGTGAGTCTTTCGATTCCCAAGCCCCAGCCAGCAACAGGCGGCATGCCATATTCCATCGCTACGCAGTAATCTTCGTCTGGCGGTTGTGCTTCTTCGTCTCCAGCCGCTGAATCCTAAGGTAAATACACGAAATACTTTGGCTTGTTGAATAAAGAGTTCCCTTTGGACTTTTGGATCGTTCAACTCTGTGTATGCGTTTACAAGTTCTCTTCCCAGAACGAACAATTCAAAACGTTCGGCGAAGTTAGGTTTAGATCTATGCCTGGCAATAAACAAATATCCAACCATTTGGCCAAGGGACACATAATCTGTGGATGATCGATTATGAATGCAGGGTTAACGATTTGCGATTCCAAAAATTGCCCGACAAGCTAAATAATGTCACCAATAACCTTATCAAGCAACCTAGACACTGTTCTCGGTTCTGGGCATTCTACGTTGTGTTGTACACATAAGTCATCGAAATATTTTCTAGTTGTCTCGTCGGAAAAATCTCCGAAAGGAGGAAATGAGACATTCAAAGCCTTTTCAAGCTCGTCCATCAACACAATCCGTCGATATGGTGGAGTAAAATCAATTTCAACTGGCTCGCCTTTGCTAGATTCCGTTTGATTCGGATGAAACGTAACTTTATAGCTTTTAAACAAGCTGTGAACAAGACCAGACAGCAATTGCTCCGTCATTTCCATCAGATCATTATAATCCGCAAAGGCCATGTAAAATTCGCATGTTGTGAACTCAGGATTGTGGGTCAAATCAATGCCCTCGTTTCTGAACTGGCGGCCAATCTCATAGACTCTAGGAATCCCACCAATTATCAACTGTTTAAGAGGTAGTTCGGTGGCGATTCGTAAAAACATATTCAAATTTAACTGGTTGTGAAATGTTTGAAACGGTTTAGCGTTGGCTCCACCAAAAGAAAGGTTCAAAATCGACGTTTCTACCTCAAGAAAATCGCGCTCATCCAAAAAGCTTCTGATGTATTTAATGATTTTCGATCTAGTGACAAATATTTGTCGCACGTTGTCATTCATAATTAAATCAAGGTATCGCTTTCTGTACCGTGTCTCTCGATCCTTGAGCCCATAGTGGGCGTGTGGAAGCATGAACATGCATGGAGAAAGAATTTTGGATTCTGAGATTTTAATTGAAATTTCTCCCTTCTTTGTGCGCCCTGGATGACCTTTAAACCCAACGATATCTCCTCGGTGAATTAATTCATGTAGTTCGTGAAATTGAGGTTGTTTCGAATCATCGAATCTCGCCATAATTTGAATTTTGGAACCATTTGAAAAAACATCGTAAAAAACAAGATTCTTTCCCTGGTTTCTTTTTGAGTAGACTCTTCCACCGATTGAAACTTCATCCTCGCTCCAATTTCCAGCAGTTATGTGACCATATTTTTCAATAACGGTTTGAATATCTGTCGTAACACAGAACTTATGAGGATATGGCTCAGGTCCAGTAATTTTAAGATTTTGAACCGCATTAAAACGGTGCTCGTAGTATTGACCTGGGCTGAGTTCCTCTGTGCTTTTTGGGGCCTAACATTATCCAAATAACTGAGGTGAAAATTTAATCAAGGTTAACAAACATGCTGAATAAACTTAAATTTAATATAAATATCTGAGAATTCAGCTCGCCACTCATTTTCAGTGTCGAATATTTGAGAAATACAATTTTATCCAAACAACAAATACAGAAAAGACGGATTTTAATAAATCATATATATTGGTTACCCGATACCAAATAATAATAATATATTTTCTAATTTAAATGGCACCATGAATATAATCGGATAATATCCCCTCCCGATATTAATCAAACTGTTGATGTAGCACCTATAGAAAAATAAAAAATTAATGTATTCTAGCTAAATTTATTAATACTTCAGAAAAATACTCTGACGGTCAGGGTGTAACAGACAAAACATTAACGATTGATTTGATAGGATTCATGAGAATATTGACGATTGAATATATATAGAACTGTCTGCAAATGCAGATACTCAATTCTAATTTTAACAAGTAACGAAATATGGAGAACAATTTATTAAGTTTTACAGATAAATTTTTTTAAAAATTTTTGAGAAAGATGCTCGTAGAATTTGATGTATAGTACGGGCTTCGTAAAAGGAAATTTCAAGGGGCCGTTTTACCGATTATTAAACTGGAAAATTGACCTTTAAAGTTTTTGAAAATTGTAATAAGGGATTGTCATTCAAGAAATTTCCTGGTCCATTGTGACACTGAATCAGTCTTCAATGAAAAGTTGTAAGTAATGATAAATTAAACATTTGCCAACAAAAGAAGGATCGCCATGAAAATGTGCTTCTAGTATTTCATAAGCTATAATAGCTTCAAATAACAGTTCAGGCATAAATATTGGCTCAATACTAAGAAAATTAAAACAAACATGCATTTATAATAATGCTCAAATTTGGTATATAAAAACGTATAACATAGAATAACCCATATTAGATAGTTACTTTAACTCGAGGGTTTATAGAATGGCTCTGCTTGAAAACATCAAAACTGGTATTATTTAAAATTAGGGTGGCGCGCAAGCTTCTTGACAACAACATTTGAAAGTAAGCGAATTAGAGAGCAGTGGAGCTTGGGACAAGGGATGAATTTTTGATCCAACAAGGCCCTTCTGTTTTCGTCAAGTGATTGAACAAATATTAATTAAAAGCAATGACTTGATTAAAATGAGTGTTTGGAGCCATGATTGAAAAAATCAACGTATAAACTCTGGATGGTTATTCACCAATTATGGCTTGAGGAAATGTTGATGCGTCTCAAAAGCCTATCCTCTTTTTTTAGGTAGTGATCCATTTAAAGAACTCATAGACATGGTAGTTTATTCAAAGTCACCAAGAATCGAACTCGTCATTTGATGCCACTAGCTACCAAAATAGGAAATTCAAATTTGTTCATTCTGATAATAGTACAAAAAGTCTTGAATTGTAGGCTTTAACCCTTTGAAAATTAATTACATCTGTGTTATTAAGAAAAATATGTAAAATTGGAAAACGATCCATATCTTAGACAATGAAAATATAATAAAATCAGAGGAATTATCGGTCACCACGCTCATGGTTTATGAGGCCAGTGTAAACTTTGGAAAATCTTGTAAATATGACAGTTAAAACTTAAATACTTATCGAGGATAGAGCTTAAATCCTAATTTATGTTGACATAAATTTGTAAAATGATTGAGATAAAAACCTGTGTAATAGAATACTTCATCTTGTTGAAGTGTTTCAAACTTTTAATGATGTTTATCCCGGAACCGTAAAATAAGCGTTGGCTTCTCAACACTAAAATTGGAAATAATAAAAAATGAATAAACTTAAACCTTAACTTTGGTAACTTTGAAAACATTTAAGAATAAAATAATGTCGCTAATTGATTTAGTTCAATAACAAACATTTAATACTTACTTGTTCACCTTTTTGGGCCATTATCAAAGTGCGCGACCTCGCTTTATGCGGATTATAACGGATTTTAATCGTGCATTGTTAACTAGAATTTTTCGTATTACTTCGGGTGCTCTGAGGACTTAGTTTTACACATTAGGTTTGTAATTCTAACGTCCTTCTCAAATTAAACACATCGCAAAAATATACTGGCCAGCGGCAAATCAGTAACAATTGTTAAAATATGCGGCATCTTTTTTTTCTTTTAGTGATGGTGAAGCATACATTCGGACAGAACGGTGTTGAAATGGCTAGTTTCGGTTAGGCATTAAAACTCTGAAATGTATTACTTGGTTTCCGGTGCGCGCGCAATATAATTAAGATGTTGGATATTAGGCTTTTTACGTTACTACCGGGTTTTAAATTCAGTTCTGAACCATGAGATTCAATCCTACTGAACGCAATAATCAAAGTTTTGCAACATGAAATTCAAAGTTGCGCACGTTGTTAAAATCTGAAATACATAAAACTAGTTTTTTGTTCGAAAAAATCCACTTTAAAAATAAAATAATAATGATATTTTGATCCCTGTTGATGTTTCTTTCCAATATGCAGCCTTCTAGGAAACTTTCGCTGTGTCAAATATAATTTTTTTAATGTTTATGAAGTCACCAAATTACACGCATTCATCATTCTTTAAATATGATCGTTTACACTTATTAGAATGTTGGTTCTTCCTCCCAAAGATCTTATGTGAGAGAAAACTTCCAAAAGTAGGTTAAGGAATAAACTGTATCTTAGGAGGTAGTGTATATGATCTGGGTTGGTATCAAAATCGTCAGGATTTCC